>VUJU01000682.1:21378-40144 GCA_009835225.1 Aphis craccivora | reverse complement strand
CCCCCCTCATACGCAGAACACCATAATACGTCGTCGGGTGGTACGCGCAGCTCGTCCGATCGGTCCCGGCAGAAAACTTCCCCCTTACCCCCTACACGCTACCCCTAAATTCCGGGCCACTTCGTCCGGTCCCACCACACCGCTCGGTCTTATCCGCACGCACACACACACACAACGTACGTCCGTACCGCCCTCGGGCCACAGACGACGACCGAGGCTAATCGTCGTAGTGTATTGTAAATATATATTATTATTGTACAAACACGACATAACCGTTATTGTCGTTATTACCGTTGCCGCAGCTATTATTTATATTAGTCGTTATTGTTTTAATCATTATTATAATAATAATATTCGCTAAACAGCTGGATTTGCATATTAACCCCGCCGCGAGTATATATAATGACGACGATAATATCGTACGAGGAAAAACGCAATAAATTTCGGGGCCAGCACACCGCTGCCTCATCCCTACCGCGGTAAGCCGCCACCGCCCGGTCGCGCGAAGACGACCCGGAACGGAACGCGCGCCACCACCGACTACCTCCTACTGTATACGACTGCTGTCGGTGGTACGAATTTTAATTCACTGCCCGGGGCTGGCCGCCGTCGTCGGGGTTTTCCCCGGGGGTCGAGAGCGACTACTCTTGCACGTATAACACGCGTATATGTGTGAGTGGCGGCGGCGGCGGCGGCGAACGCGAAAAAATCGATAGCGCCGTTCCGGCGGCGTCGCGCTCTGCCGGCCGGTCCGCGCGTCCGTACGGGTCACGCGACAGCCCGCCGTTGGCCCGTGCGCGTCGAATATTCGCGTTTAACGGCGCGCGCGTTTCGCAAAAGCGCCGTCGCGTAGGGATTTCCACTGCGGTGTGTGCCCTCCGACATCGATTAACCCCCCTAACGCTTTGCTGCTGTGTGTGGGCTATGAACATTGAACACTCCCCAAAATTTCGACGTCGCCGAGCGTCGTGTCGCTCTCTTCTCCGCCGCCGCTAGCGCCACCCCCACCACACGTCTACTACGCGCCGCAAATGCCCCATCTGGCCACCGCCGCCACCACGTGTGTACACGCGTTTCGCACAAGTAACGAGACCGCTTTTTTACGAAAGTTCACAACCCTTCCCCCTACCGGTCACGACCGGGGAGGGGGGGTCGCTCAGAAGTGGACAAACGAGAGAGGGATGTTGTGGTAGTAGTATGTATCGATCCCCCCGTGACCTTTTAGCAGAGTGATTAATAATTTTAAACACTTCATCAGATAAATTTCCAACGATAATCTAGTAACGCGATATTTAACATATTGCGATTTCAATCGTATAAGTAATTGATGGTATAACGCCGTAATTGGCGTTCCAAGGTGTCGTTTCCACGATTATCGTAGACAATATATATTTAGTTACGAATGCTGCAACAACGGCTAGTTAGTACAATTATAGTATTTTCCGTTTACGTTTTGATTAACGATTTTCAATTGTGTAACTGTGTTAAGTTTGAAATAATTTGGTATTTTTTTTGTTCAGTTTATGAACAGTATGAGCCATTGTATACTACGTTGCTCGTTAGAAAACACAAATAACAACTATTAAGTATTGATTGGAAATGTTTTAATGAATTATTTAGTGTAGTTACCAATACGGCAATACTAGTTGTGTAGTAAAGTACTGTACTTCGCAATATTATGCTTAAAATATCTCGCAATGGCTATAACAGTTGTATAACTTTACAGTTGGTAAGTTTAATGAATTTCAGACAACTATGTCATGGGTTGAGAATGAGAAAATTCCACATCCACTCCTTAATGATAAAATCGTTTGACCGCCACTAGGGGCGCTATGCCTACCATATGATAATATGTGTGTAATCCTGATTACCCGCTCCTCACGGGTCAACGCAGAGCGGGTGTAGTGATGTATGTGTATAATATCATGGACTCAAAGAAGTTCTAAGGGTGCTTACTGCTTTGAATACTTGAAAACCCTAAAAACTTGAACTTCCGTCATGGATCCGAGAACAGTTGTACATTGTTTATTGTAATATTGTTTCGAATAATTAATTTTGATATACCTATTTTCAATTTACGACAGTATTTTTTTTTAAATAATTAACATATTATAATATATCAGTGCAAGACATTATACCATGCAAAATTAAAAAGCACTCCGTGTAATATATTTTTAAATGAACCAATTCGCCCTACTTTTTCTACCTCGTAGCTTTGCTTACTTCTTTGACTTTTGAAGTTTGAAACATTTAACAAGCCAAAATATCTTGGAACAATGTAAAAAAAAAAATGCACATAATATTAAGCCATTTCAACATAAGATACTTTCAAAGGTAAAACTCTAACATTTGGTACAAATAAATTGGTCATATAGTGTAAATAAAAACAAAAATCTGAAAATTACAATTTTCTTAGTGTTGTTTTAGGGAGTAGAGTCCTAAATGCATTAAATAATAATAATTTACCTTTACTTATATTAACAAAAAATAAGCAAATAATAAAACTTGTAGGAAAATGAGAGAAGATTTCATTGTCACCAAAGATATTTGTTTTCAATATTAGCTATATTACCCAACTCCATTCGAGTTCAAATTAATCTAACTTCAAACTTTCTATCGTTTTCCACTTTATTTTGATCAAAATATTTAATATAAACCCGTCTGAACATAGTTATATAATGATCATTTTTATGATTTAACACACCTCAATGTTGGATATATTTTTTATATAAACACAAAAAGCTGCAGACCAATTCAACAAATATTCAAAAATCGACGTAAATCCATTGTCGATCAGATTGGTAGTAGTGTATGTGTTTACATAAAAAATATGCCCAGAATTAAGAAGTTGTAAATCATAAAAGTAATTATTTTAATATTGTATCCATAGGTATTTAAGTTTAATATTTGACATTCTTTTCAGCTTAGCTGGACTTATAATTCTTTCAGTGCTTTGTAAAAAACAAATACAACGCCCATGATGCTGAGCTCAACGTACTGTAATGATATTTTCGTCAAAAACCTAACCATTAAAAAAAGCCGAGTTAAAGACCACTTAGAAAATAAGCCAGCCAATCAAAATAGTGGTACAATGTAGCCAAGTTCACGTTTTCTATAGTACCTATATAGCTTGATTTCACTCCAATACTTACATGGACAACAATGCTTTTTTTTTTTTATTTTAAAACTTGGCCAACTTCTGAATTGATCTCTTGTGCGTTGTCTACACCTGGCACAGATATTTCAAGTGTACTATATTTTTTTTTTCTGAGTCAAAATACTTTTTATAAACTATAAAACAGACTTGGCTACAATTGAAATATCTTTACTCTCATAGGTCAACTTTTTTGGAGGAGGTATTGAATCTTTTTCGTTTCTTCTGAGTTCAATCGTTTTCATAAACCACTTGGTAGAGGTAGTAGGTTGCTAGTAAACTAATTAAGAATTTAGCAATGAAAATATAAAAGAGAATTTTCGCTCGTGAAAGTAGAAGTGAAATAAGTTTATGGATTAAAATATAAAGCTTAGATTTGGCCACAATATAGATATCATCAGGCTGATTTTTTTTCATTGAATAATCTTTAACTCAGCTTTTTTAACGATTAAATTTTGATAGGGATATACATTACTACGTGAGCCACAATATAATAGTAATAATAACACTGAAAAAAATACCTGTATACTTATCCCATGAATGTTGAAACAGTTTAAACTAAACTTATATACGCATTATTATTATGAAATTTCATATTTTCTTTAATCCTTATACTGGTTATAATACCTATCATACATCTATCAATTCTCGATCTATTAAAAAATATATAATATTCACACTGCGAAGCGGGTTTTTTTTTAAAAAAAGTATTGATGCCTACAAAGAACGGCGTATAGTCTTAACTTATAATAGTTTTTGATAATAATTGCAGACGTCGGACCTGCAGTCAGCGATCTACAATTTTTGATCGGTACTCAAACTACCCCCTTAATATTTATAGACGATCTGCGCCCTATGGCGTGCGTGGGTACATAATATTTTTAACGTGTGACATTGCGCTGTATTGTTAATTGTTATTATATTATTATTCCTGTGACCGGAGTTCTATGATCATATAATATAGCTCGCGCATTAACGAACGCGACACCGCCGCCGTATCTATCCGCCGTTGACAGAAGAGGAGGCGGCGGTGGAACATTACACCGAGATAATAAATCACTATTGCACAATATAATAGCGTGTACACATATTACGTATTATGCTATTATGTATACTCGGCACGTCGTTTGCTTATATTATAAATCCTCCTCGTCCGTGCGACCTACGCGTCGGTATTTATGTATACAACACGCGCGAAACGCCTCAGTCGGCGCAATAACCGATTTTACACCCTCCGTGCCGGCTATTAAGTTTATTAAGGAAAAACCGAAAAAACCACCGACGTTGGCTATTATATCTATTCTCGTTATTATATATATATATATATATATGTGTGTGTGTGTGTGTGTGTATTAAATAATAACGGCCTCGGGAAGAGATTATAACGCCACCGCCCCTAAACCGTCGGTTAAGCACTTAAACGTCCGTATTATTACTGTTACGTTACGTATTTATTATACATAGCGGTTTAAACTGTATAAACTATAAAGTTATAAAATTATTTTTATAGCCATATGCGGAAATCGGGTAAAATTATTGGCGTGATGGCGTAGTGTTGGTCGAGAGGCTAACATTTTTAAATAACTTAATCCAATAAAAATATTAATGTTCCGTTTAGTCGAAAAAAATAAATAAATAAAAACATTGTTACAGTTTCACTATGCACATGGAATATTAGAAAAAAATAATACTTTTATTTTTTTTTTTTTTTTGGTTTAACCGGTGCTGTACCGTAGGATGCGAGCAGTATACGTATATTTGCAGTATATCAATATTTGCGCGTATTGTGTAATCCTACGTCGCGATGATGGACAGTGCAGGTTTTTATCATAAGTATTTTTAAAATACATAATAGCGGGTGGTTGCCATTCACACAGCGATTCGTAGAAAGCGAGGAATTTTTTTTTATTTTCGTACAAAACAACAACAACAACAATATAATATGTTTTATATCATTGTTATTATGTACAAAACACGGTATCGTGATGTACTATTATTATATAGTTTGATGTATTTAACTGCACTGTGCACTGTGCTGAATAATTTACGTAGTATTTATGTGTAGATAGACCTATCGCATACGAGGCCCCGACGTCATAACGTATAATATTGTTATGCTATGTACATAATGCACGCGCGGGTGCCACACAACACACATATTATATCGAATACCTATATAATATTTATATACTATGCGACGTGAGCGTACGATAGTACAACAATAATAATATGTAGGTAATAATATTATATATATATATATATACATTGTAATCCTTTGGCGGCTCGCGATTACCTATACAACACACACACACACACTTTAGATTTAAACGCACTGTATTACCTATGCGGCATAGCACGTATCGATAATGTTATCATAACTTATGCGCGTTTGGATCGTCGCAGTCCTCTCTTATACGATCATAGTATTATAATAATATATTACCATATCATACACAATATATATATGTATGATGATGATGATGCATCACGTCCCGATAAAATTATTATCACATGCGGTATAGTATAATAAAGTATACACGTGAAAAGCGATAACGCACGAAGAGTACCTACGTATTCTAAGGAGTTTTACCTATACTGCCCGAACCCACTGAAAAGTTTTTTTTTTATGAAATTCATTTGGATTATAAACCCAAATTATTAACTCATCCCCTCCCTCAATATTATCTCAGATATTTTCTTAGAGTGGAAAAATATTTTTATAAAAATGGTCTATTGTGTGGTCGTGATATAAGCTTAGCCGGTAACATGTAGATAGTTCCTACCTAATCTTATTAGGTACTTATTGAGTACTACCCAGGTTGAGTTTATAAATTACACGAATTTCAAACATTCAGTAGTAATTTAATCATTGTGTATACATAAGGAAAATTATATATTTTTGTAAGGTGCCCGTATTCATAAAGTCGACTGTCCTTTTGATTTTTCCTATTACCCAATTTGGATCCTACTGCCCATAAGAATAAGGCCTACTTGCACGGGTAACTTATACTGCTGTTACTATACTTATTCGTGTGCTTATATTAGATCCAACGCGCATATCTATATTTTAATGTATTTTTTAGTATTTAATATAATATACGACCGTTGATTATAACCAGCATATAGGTGTACTTTGTACTCGAGTGTTTCGGGGTATGTACCTATATTATAATATAACGTATATTCATAATGTACGTGTGTGTTTTACGTGTTATACATATTTATATAATAATATATCGTAACACACATACTATAATATACGTGCTGTGTTTACAATAATAATATATAAGTAGATATTATTATAACCGCGGCTGACATGAGAGATCGCTCTTATACTATAACTCAATTATCCGTATTAAATATACACATTATATGTACATTGTACACACACACACACACACACACGTCGTAATAATACACACAACACCGTACTTATGTGCGGTGGTGATATTACATTTTATGTATAGTTTCAATATAATATTGCGATTGAAAAAGTTAATATAATAATAACGCGAGTTTTCGAGAGCGCACTCGAAAAACGTATTTCGTTTCATTCTTATATTGTATTTTGTTTTTCTTGCGTTTGCCGTCGTCTTTCGCTTTAAATCGTACACACACTCGCCTTTATACCTACCGCGCGTACCTATACCACACATAATATACCACACATACTTACTGTATAATACTATAATAGAATACCGTAGTAGATACGCACGATAAACACGAGTGGTCACCTCGCCACCCAGCTGTGTAATAATAATAATATGACGAACAGATATTCAATTCTACCCGCGAAATATATATATTACTTGTACTCGGCGGCGGCGGCGGCGGCGGCGGCGGCGGTGGCGTCGTCGTCGTTTCCGCGAGTATCGATTACGGCGACGGTGTCGGCGGTGGCCGCCTCGCGTATAGATCGAGCGGGATGGCGTGCAGCGGCAAAGCTTGTCAAAACGGACACCGCCGCCGCCAGATAAAAATATTGTTTTCGACTTTGGGGAAATCGCCTGTATATTATACTCTCGAGTATGCCGAAACAGTCGAACACGACTCGGTAACGCGCGCCTTCTCGTTCAAAAATATAATACAACGACGGCTGTTTTATTGTAATAATAATATATATGCACGAACCGCAACAAATGTTTTAATAATTTTAACTCGTTAGCATAAAACATAGGTACCAAATATTTTACCAAAAATAATTTAATTTTGAAAACATTTATAATTTATTAATAATATATATTATGTATATTCGCAATACTAAATTACATTAGTATGACGTAATATATTGCTTCGTACGATAAAAGTTGCATACAAAGGTCAGAGAGTATAATATATGAAATAAAATCACATTTAAAACTACAGATTAACAAAACAGCACTTTACATACAGAAGTCGTAAGCTTTTAATTACGTAATTAATTCTGTGTAAATAAGCATGAATTTGTACATAAATTATAACAAAAAATTCTATACAAGTGGTAGCTGAAAACTAGGGTCTAATGAGTTCTAGTTGATAATTGATAAGTGAGATAGGTAACTATTATTATAATTATTTATAACCATAGGTATTATAAATGGTTATTATTTTATTAACTTGCGATTAAATTGTTTACATTAAATATTATTTTAAATATTTCAATTTTTTATTATCAGGACAATAGTTATTAGTTTATGGCACGAAGAATTTCTATTTTACAGTACACTTATGCATCCAATATTTTTTTTTATCTATATTGTAACAGGTATCAAAATTTATAACTGTGTGTACATTGTTATAATTATAATTATAAATAATTAAGTAATTGCCAAAGTGCCTGCACTGGAAGGTTTCTTTATTCGGTCATTCTTGGCATAAAAATCTTATATCACTTACACTTATTATTCAAAACGTAACACATTGTGGAAATAGATATTTGAAGTTAAAATATATACATTGTAGCAAGTATGACATGTATATTATAAAGAAAAAAACGTAAATGAGAAGTCGAGACTACTAATTAAGGAGTATTTCTCCCATATTTATTTTAAATTATTTTAGAGAATAATTGTTTTTATGTTACTTATTGCATCTTATTAAAAATTTGAATACCTATGTAGTTTATCAGTTATTTAAATGATTATATTAAGGACAAAAGTACTTAAAAATGATTTTACAAAAATCTAAAATAGATTTAATATTTGATTTAGCGTTTAATAATATACTTGGACCATTTTTAAAAATTATACATTTTGGTAGATTAATATGAATCACACCAAGTAGTACAAAATAAAATCATGAATTTAAAAAAATCGTCTTAAAGTATATTTAAAAATTCTAAAAATCAAAGTTTGAATTACTCAAATATTAAAGAAAAAGAGGGATCGATATGATTGGTGAATCACTATAGTTTATATTATAGATTATAAGTTTTACTCGTTACTTGTTATAGTATAGTTTATATCAGGGGCGTACTCAGCTTTTGCCAAAGGGAGGGGATGAGTATATGAACTGTATTTTGTTTTGTTGATTGTCATAGACACAAAATGTATAAATACATGAGAAAAATAGTTCATGTGGGGATATGACACCCTCACCCCCCTCGTGAGCACGCCCCTGGTTTATATTATAGATTATAGGTTCTACTCGTTACTTGTTAGGCTATAGTTTATATTATAGATTATAGTTTCTACTTGTTACATGTTACTTTAGAGTTTACAGTTTTTTTTTTTCTAAGATTTTCGTACGATTGTACGAACGTATACGATTACTATTTATAAGTCACCAAAATGATTAATTCTATTTCCACTATAAACTACAATTAAAATCTAAAACAATCTAATCCACAATTACGACTTAAAGTAATGAGATAAGGTACATTATTCGAGATAGATTTTTTTACTTCATTGTATTTCTATAAAAAATAAAAACCAATCAGCTATACAGAAGAAAAAAATGTAATTCTTTAAGTGCTTTTGATTAACTTTTAAATTTTTTAGCAAAGCTATACTAGTTTTAAAAGCTTTTCTTTCGTATACCTAGAAAAACAATTTTTTATAAGGATAAGTTATCTATAAATACTATATACTATATAGTATATACACAGTGTAAAGATTGGAAATTTATGCTATTATTATATTCTTAAGTCCAAAAACTTTATTTTATTAAAAAAAAACTTAATGAAAATCTGAAATAATATTTACTTTATTATTAATTTTTTTTTTTTAAGCCACACACGATTAAAACTACAGTCACGTATTTAAATTGAAGAATGGTAATCCAAAAACTATAACTATCATCCGTTATTATTCGTCAATCAAGATCCTCGTGAACATTATTTATCATATATAAATTTTGTGTAAAAATCATAAATAATTTCATTTTTATGTCATCATACTTGGTAAAATATAATTAATATTGTCAGCACTTAACACACCCATGTATATTTTTATAAACAGACTTACTCCGGCTGTTTAATTGTTACTCAAAAATGGTTAATTTAAATTATTTTAAGCTAAAAATCATTTTCATATGAACATGGTTTATAAAAGCTGTTATTTTTTGTAACTATTGGTTAGGACTTTAGAAAATAGATTGATGATATCTGATAATGTTTTGTTATTATTATAGCGTATTAAAATATCTAGAAAAAATAATACAACTAAGTCGTAGTACAAGTGTACAAATTCTGGTCATAATAATAATTTTAAAAATAAACTGAAGACTATACAATTTCTAAAATAAACCATAGGTAGGTAATTATTTTATGACGAAGAACACTAAAGATGTATGTACCAAATAATGAGTGTTCATATTATAACTTCTTGAAAAATATTTGTATCTACATAGTTGTCATTGACACATTTATTTAAGTAGAGCTCGCGGTATAGAGCCGTTATCTAGCCTCTTAATACGTCTGACGTCTCTATGACGTGAAGTCCCACTTGAAAGGATTGAGCCAAATATATTTATTAATCAACCACCGATCTGCCTAAGCTGCATACAGTCTTACCTATAAAATCCTATTTTTTTTCTACTACATTGTACAAAAAATAAAATAACAACACTGCATTAACTATCAATAAGTACCTAACCTATTAATTAGTTATTATCACTTAATGGTTTTTCAATATTATCTAGAGTGAATTATTAATATTATATTGACCAGTGTCACAATTACAATGAGCTCACGAAACTGGGTCCCTAGCTTCTTCTCGCAAACATTTTTATACTGTATAGTGGATATTCCAAATAATATATCTAATATTATAGAACGCTATTATACATTCTTAATTTAGTACACACTGTGTACTACGTGTTATAGCCGTATATGAATGTTATAATATTTTCTTTTTCATTTTCGTTTAGCCGTCTGGTAAGTGGTAATATAAATTACGTTCATTTTAAACCTTTTTTTGTTTTATTTTTTATTTATTTTTTTTTTTGTTTCGTGTTTCGTTTAAATTGTATGCAGTTTTTGAATTAAACGCGGTTCCATTAACAAACCAATTAAGTCGAGACAATCGAGTAGGAAAATTGTCGCTATTTGGCATCGAACAATAATATATTGACGGAAACAAGTGGTCCGAAACAATACAAAAGTACTGTATATATACTATCGTCAACGGCGCAGGTGGCGGTCTGTAGCAATAATGATAATAATAATAATAATAATGCTCATAAATAATGTTTTGACACACAGCTCGTGTGTATCGTGGTCGGTATACTATATACCATATTATACGACTACGGCAGCAGCCACGGTGGCAGCGGAATTTAACGTTCAATTTTTCATTTATTTAACAATTTTATTTTTGTTAAAATACACTTTCATTAAACTGTGTAATATATATCATATAATGATGTATCGTATACAAAACACACTGCGATAAAATTATTATTACACATATAGACGTACACGAAAACAACAACAAATTAAATACTGTTTTCTAAACAGATTTATTATTATAACGATTGACAACCGATACTTACCGATTTCGTATCACACACCATCTTTGCTGAACTAGTAGTAAACAACTACTGCTGGGCCAATTAATTTCGGTCTAGCATATTTCAATTATAACACAATAACGGATTGCATGTCACTACAAAGTGGACAAAAGGTCTGGCACACTAGCTCACGAAATAGAATAGTTACAGAATAAATATTACTATCATGTTCTTTTATTTTTTTTTTTATCTAAGGCCATAATTATTGTTACTGTTAACTTGCCGGAATGTTACAAATGTTTAGAGGTGTAAAAAAATATTTCATCATACACATATTATTATAATAGTATTTAAAATGTTGATATAAATACTCGTACTATACTTATAATATAAATGTAATTATTTCAATTATTAAAAATTACTAAAATCGTAAATAAATATTAAATACTTTGCTAGTTATTTTTATTATTTTTTCTTTCTAATTGAAAAATAGGGATAAAGATAAAATTTAATAAAATTTCAGACAATATGGAATATGAACTTGTCAACGATATAAATATTATTACAATTTACAAAGTACCTACTTACCCAACTATATGTAATTGTAAGCAATATAATGTTTTGAAATATATTACAATCCCTTTCATAAAAAATAAATATCATAGTTTATTAATTTCAAATTGTATAGAAAAATTATAAAAAGGAAGTTATTAGTTTTTTTATGGAATTCGTCAGATAATATATCGTTTAACTTATAAATTATAATATTATATTCATATTACTGATACTAATGTAGGAATGTGAAAAATGGTTATAAAATAATTATCACATTTTTATTATTTTTGCAATTTCAACAAGTTTTTAGTGCAATATGTTTAATGCTTTAATGTGTATGATTTTATTTTATATAAATTATGAAAAATATACTTATTAGCTATATAGACTTTAAACTTTCATAAAACGTTATAACTTCAATATTATGCATTTTATTTATATTAGATTATGATGATATACGCAGACTGTAGAAAAACATTTAATAAGCTAATTACGATTTCAGAAAAAAAAAAGTACCGAGTTAAAAAGGTTTTGTCTTATATATATATTACATACGTGGTTTATTATATTACACAGAGAAATGGATGCGTGATAAAAATAAGTACCTAATTGATTGAAAAATTTAGCGCTTTCAATCAACATATTTAATGCATCAATTATTAATGAAGACAAAATTTAAATACTAACTTAAAAAAGTGTTTAATAAAAACGATTTTACACTTGTGATCGATTCAGATGTTTAAGTGAAATATTATGTATTATTATTTTCAAAAATGCAAATAGCAAATGTATTTAGAAGAATTTGAAATTAAATCTGTTAAAATATTGTATACCTACTTGTTGTGCAAAATTAAATATGAATAAAAAAATGTTATACTCTTCTTAATTATTATTTTTTTCTTAATTCTTATTATTTATACTAAATATAAGAACATAGTTTTGATGTGGGATATAATATAATTTTTCATTTTTAGTATTCAATTAAATTAATATTAGTTATAATAACACAAACTGTGATAATAATGTACATTTCGAATACCTAATGTATAGAATGTGAAATTTAGTTTTTGAACAAGCACTAATAGAGCGCATAATATAAGAAGTATCAAGAGCCAACACATGTTATAAACATATTTGCATTAAATAAGTTTCCGTGATATTTACTTGGTTTTTCTTAAGAGTTACGATAGCCATTTTAGGAACAGTAGAAAACGGAGTACTTTTAATTAATATAAGCTAGTTTTATGTACATTTGTTAACTTTTATTAGTTATTACTATACTATAGCATTATATTTTTCGTACATGGTACATTCATGTTGTTGTAAATTTTGTAAATAAACATTACAATATTTTACAGTTGTATTTAACATATTTGATAAATTATAATAATTAACTGGACATTTTCAGACGTCAAATATTTCAGGATAGCTAATCGCAATACATCACCTAGTAATTAATAAAGCACAACAATGTATTTATTACAACAGTATAATTAGTATAAAGTATAAACTAATAGCGATTAAGGTGGAGAAATTATAGAGCTCAGATATCTATTCTTAAAAGCATAATTATATTATATTATTTATATTATATTGCATATAATATTATATACAATACATGGATTAAAATGAAATTCGTATAATAGTAGTGTTAGAAATATAATAATTTGTGATTCAAGTAAATTGTGTTGAAAATTTCATATAACATTGCTCCCAAGTATTTTACTTATAAATAGTCACTTTTTCATAGAATATCGTTGTTGTTGACTTAATAAAAAAAATTGGTGTAATTTTTTTTCGTTTATATCGATATATTTAGAAACTCGTATCGTATAATATACGATATTATCGTAAATCCGTATGCCGTGCATTATGAACTTATTTTAAATGTATACTAAAACTAGAGTCAAATACACATCTATCATAATATTATAATATATACATACGTAATTAAACTTCTCTGTATTATTGGATTTGTTTATAATTAGTTTAGTTTCTAAAGAAAATGTTCACTACCTAGTGAAGTAATTAATAGAATCATTAATTTTTATTTATTATACGTATAAGTATGCATTTTATAAGTAGCGTTATAAAATAAGTTATAAACTTATATTATTCTTATACAAAAACAAAAATGAATTTCTCAAGTTATAAACTCAATTGAATCACATTTCACGTAATTATTGCGTTTTGGTCGGTGTCATTAAAACATCTTGACACTCGCACTGATTTAATAATTTACAATTCAAATGAACGCTTATTGTGGAGTATAGAAGTATAATAGTTTAACATCAGATGTACAGTGAAGTTTTTTATATGATTTATTGCAAAACATAAATTGTAATATACTGTTTAGACCTCCTAACTATCCAGAAAAAATGAAAAAAAAAATAATAAACAATGTTACAACATATTTTTGTGTACATAAACCAATAGTACAAACATATATTGGTATAAAAATATAATAAGAAAATAATTGAAAAACATCTAATAATAAAATATGGTTACAAATTCAACAAAAATATATAATATATATATTAACCAACTATTTGTTTAAAATAATTTGTGTTAAATAACATAAGACGGATTAGAAATACATTTGTCAGTTATCATTAATAAAATATTATTGTTGCTATAGTTATCTAGTTGTGGAGTTTCATAACAATAATTAAACATACATTTGTACATCCTGAAGTTTAAGCTATCGTAGACAATACTATTTCTGCGTTGGTATAGATTATACAGTAATTATTACACAATTATCGCGTAATTCGAACCTTGAGCTAAGGCTCGAGCCACACTGTGGTAAGAATTAGGCATGAGCACCCACATAAATGCTATCGGTGGCAGAGTATGAAGGCTATAGACTTAACACTAAATAACATATCGTTTTAACGATTATCTTTTATTTATATTTGAATACATTTTTAATTGGAATTAAATGTTTAAAAAATGCCTGTCAGTTTCATATCGTGCAAAACATACAGAAAAAACAATGATTACTATGTATTGATATTGATCATTATACAGTATGTAATACGTGATGGATACGACCTCCATATTTCAGAATAAATTATAAAAAACCTAAAAACATGTATTATTAAGTTATTCTTATGCTAGTCTAAAAATCTACAATAGGTAGGTATCGAATTATTACAGTTTAACAATTGTAACTATACTATTAAGATCTGTATGAGTAAACCAATATACTGTTTAATGTTGGTATACTATTAAAGTAATCATCAGATCTTTTAATGCATAAATCACATATCTAGTATTCTAACACAATTAAAATTTGTTATGTGGTTTTTTGATTAATATCAAACAAAACTCCCTACTCGTGCATATTAGAAAAGAGTATTAGGTATCTAAATTCAAATCAAACATGTAATATTATTATTATATTTGTTTGAGAATATATTAAAATATCATATTAATTAGACTATCTACTATAAAATTTGAAGAGTACAAAGATTCAAACAAATTATGTATATTCGCATATACTAATCTATAAATTCTAATAAATATACTCATCTACTATCGTCTATGATGCTCTGTCTGAACTTCGAAGCTTATATTGCTGCACAATTTGAATACTTAATGAAAATGAATAATTTATGTGTATATATGGCTATTTTTTGTTAAATTAATTTAAATATCCTAGATTTCTAAGAAACTTCTTTATTCTAAGTTTATTTAACAAAAAATAGCCATATACACATAAATTAATATAATTTAAGCTCTCTAAATTCTAATAACATATAGCTACCATATTTCAAAAATATTAATAAGGAAAAAGATATTAATGATATGCTCGAAATATATAAATTTATAATCGATGTCAATGAAAGTGAATGCTCAATGTTCATAATATATAATATTATATTATATTTAAATAAAACTTAATTGAAATGCGTGAGTCATATTAATAAATAATAATAGACTAATTTATAAGTTTTTCTTGATTGGTCCAAATAATCACAAGTTATGTCACATATTCGCCATTCTTAAAATAGTATATTAGTGCAATTGGACAAAAATTAATATAATTAAATATATATAATTATTGATTAAATATTATTTTGAGGAGATAGTTAACATTCTACTTATTTTTAAGCTGATACCTAAAATATAAATAAAATGCAGCATTACTATTAGCACATTTATTTTTATGTAGGTATATATTACATAATATACTAATAATAATATCGAAAATGTAACGCTTTAGGTTTAACCGATCAGCGATATTTTAAGAAAGGAGATCCACAAAAGGTCAGGATTAATAAATAATAAAAAAAATATATACAATATATGATATTCAACTTTTGATTTCATGACCATTCTATGATTCAAAATGACCCACCGGGTTTCATCATGAAATTTTCACGGAAAAAATACTTAATAATATTATGGTGATGAATCTAACCAAAAATTTAAAGCAACTATCAATTATTTTTAAATCTTATATAGTTCCTACTCATTTATAAATAAGACATCTAACATTTCTGGTGGCAAAAGGTATACTATGTCTTACAACAGTAATGCAGTATCTACATAATATATATACTTATTACAATATACATAATAATATATATTTACAACATAATATAGCTTATGCCGAATCAGAGTATGATAATTTCACTTACTTAATCGATAGGTATAGTTTAGAAAGTAAAACAGTGTCATAGATAAGTCCATCTTTCAGTATCTCATTAAAATGTACGATTTATTTTATATACCTGTTAAATAATAATCAATTTAGAAGTTATGTTCACACGGCGTCCTGAATAGGCTATTTAGCTACACGGCTGTAGTGAATATGTTGTACCCATAATTCATTATAATATTATATTATATTTTAACGCGTTTCTATAATAAAAATAAAGTAAAGATAGAAACGGTTTCTTTTATCTGTATTATTTTTATTTGTGGGTCACCAAAATTTTGATTATGGTTATGGGCCCCTAAAATTGTTTGACCCCGGGCCCAAAATTATCTTAATCCGGGCTTGTAGAAACCTAACCTAGAAGTCATAGATATGTTATTTAATGGCCAGTGATATGACTAGACCAGTGACTAAAGTAATGGTAGGTATTCTAAATATAATAGATAATTATATTTATATCGTAGTACAAAACAAATAATGGATCATCGGTTAGCAAAAGTTCATACTATGTTTAATATCTGATGTAATAGCAATTTTATATATAATGTCAATTCATAAAAGTATAATAAAAGTATATAGGTACCTAATACAATGACATAATCGCTATAGATTTATAAATTGTCGAAAAAAAGCAAACATTTCATCCAAATATATACTAATACCGGTTGCGTGGACGACCATTGCAGCAAACCACACTAGATATCCTCAATAAATAATATTTTGAAAGAACATACATATGCATTTAAAATAATGTTCAATTATATTCTTCTATATATATAGGTGCATATAGAACATTCATTATAATATACTAAAAATAAACGGCCTCTACAATATTATCTTTGAAAAGGTATTAAACGAAATTGACTATTTAAATCTTTAGTTACAGTAATATCTTTTTATCCAAATAGAAGTAATTTAGTGTTTATGGATATGATATTATGTAGATATGCAATATAAATTCACAATCAACATCCATGTAACCCTATGCTGTTTTATATAGAAATAATTAATAAGAACTATTTATCATAAAAAACTAAAAAAAAATTATCATGATCTTAAGTTCTTTTTCAATTTTAGAATTTTATATTAGAACACCTATGTTTATCGACTAATTGATGAACATAATATTATTCACTAGGTATACATTCTATCAAGGAACTAAGTAATGAACATAAAACATAATATATATTATTATTATGTATTAAGAATGTAGTAGATAATATATAGGTAATGCTAAAATCGTGTTGATTCATAGATAATAAATCTTTATTATCTATGTGTTGATTAATAATTACTGCATCTAATAATATTATTGTACTTATAATGATTATCATAATAATTGCTTTTCGTAATATCATTAGATAATGTTTAATTAATTATGATTGATATGCCTGATGCAAAAACAAAATTATAAATACTTGGACGCTAATTCAATAGAATAAAATGATTATAAATTATCATTTTCAAAAAAATAATGGAGAAAAATATTAACTTGTAATTTTATTTATAATTTAATAAAGTTCTCTGAAATCACAAAAATTCACAATATTTCTATGTTCCTAATGGTTTGGTACCTATGTTAATTCGTAGGTAGCTGCTAAGTAGTAACTTAATTACCTAATATAGCAAATTTATTTTATAATTATGTAAATTTTCCAAAATTAAACTTAATATTTTATCACGTAATACATCACTGCTTTGAACAACGGTCAGCGCGAAAAATTTAGCGTGTTTGAAGAAAACGAAAGTTTATAACATACTGATCATTAAATTGTCGCTGGTACCAAAATAAATTGTACATAGGTATACGTATTATAAGGGAAAGGGAAAAATCTAAAAGGCGAGATAGTTATAAAATAATATTTAGACATTTTTTTTATTATATTTTATTATTACTTCATTACCTATGCACACTTATATGTAATTGAAATATTTTAATTGAAATATTTTACTATTAATGATAATTTTGCACATACGTACTTCAACATTTTATTTCATAATTATTGTCTAAAGGCATTTACAATTTTTTAAGATATATATATATAAGGTACTATATTTATATAAAATTAAGATTAACCTAACATTTTATATTTATTATATACCAACTAAATTAAAAATTGTATAACAACTTTATTAGTATAGTCAGTATATAGATATTTTATAACATAGGTAGATGAAAATCGGAATATAATAAATTAGTGATGTGCTTTAAATCTATTACTGATTAGTTTAAATTTACAGAAATTAAACTTACCACCTCCTTGTAGTCTGCATTCCATGTGTAGTTTTCAATTTAAAATGTCATAATGTAAATTAAACGGAAATATGGTCTGGTTGAGGATATAATAAATTATTATAGTAATATTATTTTTATTACATACATTATTCAATAAATTAATTTACATAAACTTAATTATTCTGATTTTTTTAATTTTTACGTATACGTGATTACCCATTATCGA
>VUJU01000682.1:10345-21328 GCA_009835225.1 Aphis craccivora | reverse complement strand
CTGTGGCATACAAACTTATTTCTTTTAAATGAGAACCAGCTTTTTTATAATTAATTAATTATGTAGGTTTATCAAAATTTGAGCAAGTCGATTATAAGTTATTTAACTGTTGATTAGTATATTTAGGATAACAACATATGATAACAAATAAATTATAGTAATTACACACTAATAAATATTAATTCAATACAAAATATTTATAATTTATGTCATTGGAAAGAATTATAAGGTAGGCATAGACGGAGATTTGATTGAATTTTAGGGGTAGCGGGAGCTTAAACGTAACTTCACTAAATAACTAAAAAAGAAGTTTGTATCAACAAAAAAGTCAATTTCTAAAATCGTATAAAACATATAATGATATTAAAATATATGGTATTTATATAAATATACTTAAATTTTTTTTAAAAGTATTAGAATAAATCCATTATAATAAATAATTATAAATAAGAAAGATAGTTATGCCAGGTTAGTTAACTGAATCAATGATTACATACAATGTGTAAAACTGTAAAAAAAAGAACTGACTAAAATAAAAATTAAATATGATGACATAAATGTTGTCAATTCTTTCCATAGCAATATTCATTAATCTGCATACCTCGAATCATAAGCAATATGGATAAGACATACAGGTTTAAGTATATGAATTAAATAAAAAAAATAATAAATATATTGATCTGATTCGCATTATTATTGATTTTGTAAAGTATCTGAAGACGTAACTTTTTCTAGATTCTAAAAGGAACAATGATTGAACTTGAATATTGTTGATACTTTAAAGAAATCATTTTCACTTGATCGAAACTCGAAAGTATGAAAATGTAACACCACGTTCCTCATAATTCTTATGGTAGCCATTTAAAATATTCAAAAAACTTCAGCACAAGTTTTGTAAACATTTGAAGTTCAAATTTTGAGAAATAAGTCAAAATCACAAAAATGTGCAAATTTGTAGTTAAAAATGTTTAAAATATTTAATATATCCAATATCCATTACACGGTAACCCACTCAATTATAAAGTAGTCGACTTCTACTGTATAGCAAAGTGGTTACCTACTTTCTCTTTTCTAATTGTATTTATAACAAACATACTTTCATTAAAAAAATCTATACAATACAAAAATATACACTTTAATAATGAATATAGTATAATTTATTACAGGTACTATGTTAATTGTTTTCCAGTAACATATTATAAACACTCTACTTTTGTTTAGAATTTTTTATGGTTTTTAATATTAAATATTTAAATTTTAATCAAAGTTTTCATAAGGGAAATCAGTACTGTCCCCAAGCAGTTTGTATAAATAATATTAAATATTAAGTCCTATAAAGATTTAACAAAATTATTATCCACAACACTAGTATAAGTGTTTGAATTGTACAATACCAAGTTACTTCTCATTAACCAGAACATAGATATTGAGTCAACATAGTATTAGTAATAATAACATTATGTAAATTATATTTAACAATATTGAGAGAACATTATTTTTTTAGAACCATTACAATAATTGTAATTTTGTTAATTTAGTCATTAATATGTAAACTTAAAATCATCTTTAGACTGTGGTCGTTTCTATCCTTATATTTTCATTTTCTAAGATTGTAGAAACTTCTACATCTCGCCCGAAACACCAATCGCTTGTGTTAATAGCTTGTTCTAGTGTCATGAACCATGGTAAATGGTAATGCATATAATGACTACTAATATGTACCGATCTGATGATCACGTAATTAAGCCCCCCCCCCACTAACACTGGGGGTTTAGTTCCAATTATATAATAACTATTTGTTCTTTTTAATTGACCATATTTTTTATTATTGATACAATTGCATGACATATTTAACTTGATTAACTAACTAAAAAATAAAAACTCCACTTATATTTATGCGATTTGAATTTATTAAATCATTATAACTCTAATAATTGTTTGTTGACAAATAACTTTATCTTGATCTAAATATTATGTGAGAAATGTGAATACATTAGTTCTATTATAAATAAACTTATTCTGCAACAACCGCATTTTAGCCAATAACTACGGAACCACAGCAGTCTATATTAGGGTATAAATAAATGTTGAATGCAGACATATGATGGATTGTTTAATGGAACATGAAAGGAATAAAATAATAAAGAAGATAGATTATGTTAAGAAATGTTTACTTTATTGAAAGTCTTCAATTGATATACGTTGTCGTAAAACATTTTTTCTTTTTTTTCTCACTAATCAGCATCCTCTGCAAACGGTCCATTGTTGGTCTGAACCCAAACGTATTCGCAACCCCATCAATTTAGATAGCTGTAGAATTAAGACAAAAAAATATATATATATATATTATAAATCAAATCATAAATGTCTCGAAAGGTAACACTGCCAAATTTATTTTTTTAAAGCGTAAAATTTGGCACACCCATTTATGGGTCGACCTTTGTGAAATGGAGGGGCGATTAAAAAGTATATTATAAAAAACATAAAAAAAAGTTGATAAACCGTTGCCAATAATGGGGTTTCGTGCTGCAGGCACATTCATCCTACAACAGTAGTCTGCGGTGGTATTTATTTACATGGAAGGGCGAAAGGATGGTTTCGAGGTTTAGTAATCCTTTTAGTTTAATTAAGTGAATACCTTGTAATGGTGCATTGGATAGCATACTGCAGTGATATGGCTAAGGTGGAGAAGCTTAAGTGTAATATTTCAAAAATCAATACCTCACCGTTACTGTTACAGTAGAGCGACGTAGAACTATGCGCGTGTGGCCACTCTATGATATGTAATATACACGCACACACACATGGGTGAAACAGATTTATTCCATAATTCCACAATAACAATAATGCGTTATTCCAGTTGATTTCTTCAGTAAAACGATGCTGTTAACCAAACGCCAAACAGAGTTGAACCTGAAAATTAAATGTAAAACAAACCAATACACATGTTAATAAATTTCAAATTAATAACGCTTAGACAAAATATATGGACACGTGTAAGCACACGTTATCGTGGGTAGGGAGTGTAAAATATTTTAAAATTTGAATATTAGTGGCGTATCTAAAATCTACATTTATCAACTTCCTGAAATTTTTAACAGTAATATCTATTTTTACTTTATTTAATTTTAAAATTAAAAAAAAACCTAAGACCCAACGAGATGGAGAATCCATTCTTGCTCCTCTTGTCTCTTAAATACGCTACTGTATATAATGGAAAACATATTTATTTTATAAGGTCTTTAAAATTCAAGATAAGCACATAACACGACGGAGATGACCTATAATATTACAATGCATTTGCAGGGAGAGGGTGGTTTTTTATATACGTAATATATTATGTATAATACGGCAGTAAATTATATTGCGTGACTCAATTTATAGGTCAAAACCACGGTCAAGTCAAAACCTTAATCCACGAACAGTCTGATGAATTTAAATCACAAATGTGCGAAACGCGCACTGAATTGTACCGTGAAACCATTAATATTATTATAACTAGTGCAAATTCATTTCCAAAAAATAATTCAAAACGAACTGATTAAAAATAAAAAAGGTATAATATTATAAATCTTATGTTTAGATTTTCTACATTGTTGTTCAAGTGCTTTTTTGAATACATATATACTTAGGGACATATTATGATACTTACAACTACAACTGACGGTAGCTACAGATAAAACACGGCCGTCCACCGGAATAATAATACATACACGATACAAATCTAAAAATCTCAGTATTATCTCTGTAATTCTCGAAACGTTTTTAAAAGATTTATATCTCATTTGATAGCGAGCTCATCAGCTGACAAAAAACTACTAAAAATACCCAGAGCCCAGAGACATAAGAAGTTAGGTTTGTGCGGTGATAAATTGTAACGAAAATGAAGAATTTTCGTTGGGTTACAAAAATTGCAACTACATAATATTATGATATAATATACATTTAAAGAAATTTGTTGTATCAGACTAGGCTATGCATACTAAACAAATGTATACATGTATAGTAATGTATGTATATAGTACATGTGTACTTTCCATTAAGAGATCAAAACCCCACATCAAATTCCACGCCCGGGTCAAATAAATTCATTAATAAAAAATAATTATACACTATGAAGTATACCTGTGTATAGAACGATAATATATTGACAATCCAAATTATTGGTAATTTAACAAAAATATAAAAAAGAAAATGTATTTACTTTATTCAGCTTTGTCCTAAACCACGTTATATTTTATGTAGATATAAATTAAAAATATTTTTGATAATGTATAGTAACTACCCTAAGTGACATATATTTATATACAATTGAACAACCTATATGAAATAGTCCATAAAGACTAGGTTGGATCATAATTGTAACTATTATAATATTGTTAATATTTTATCGGCATGTCAAGTGTATAAATCACTCATTATAACGTTATTATATAACGGAGTCTCGCGAGAGCCTGTGTAATGGACTAAAAAAAAAAAGAACCAATCGCTTAACATGAGACTGCAAGTGTACATCACCACTTTGAAACGTAAGTTGGTTATAAGTTATAACTATTGATCGAATAATTTACAAGCAATCTAATTAAAAACATGATACAAGTAATATTAATCAAATTATTATACAGTGTTTATAATGAAAAAATTATTTTTTAAATACATAAACTGGTACCTAAATTAAAACATTTTTTATTCATTTTTAATAGTTATATCAACTTACACTTTTAGCAAAATAAATTCCTACTACAAAAATTGAAATTAAAATCATTACCTAGTTAGGTAATTATTTGCTGGCTTGTAAATAATTAAAATTAAAATGTATCAATGAAATATAAAAAGTATTTTTTATAATGATAAAAATCGGTATTTTCAAAATTATTGTCTTTAAATGATTTTTAGACCCATAGAATTTAAGAATTTAATGTACATTTAGACACAATCATCCTTGACTGAATTTTGCAATAACTAATTTCGTTATATAATTGAGAAATGCGCGAGGGACATTTTCTCCAGGTTTGCCAAAATGTAGATCAGTATATTATACGTGAACCCATTTTTATAAATCACACAAATTGCAAATATCATGTACTTGCAATAATTAAGACTAAAATTATATCACACAAGATTTTAGTCCTAGCCACATCGTAATGAGCCCATACCAACCTAGAATAAAGAATACCAAAAATAAAGAACCGTGTAATATGATGTAATCTTAGAACACTATCATAATAAGTATTCAAAATATTTTGACATTTCATGGTCAATATCATCAATTTACATTTTCCAACCCTCTCCCTTTATCATGACTACGTCCAACTTTTTAATGTGTTTAATATTTATTGCACACAAAAAAAAAAATTCATTACACTAATTAGGTACTCGTTATAAAAGAACATCTATACAGTGTAGTACACAAAATATATGTTTACACATTATTGAACTAGTGGTTTACATGACTAAGATTTGAATTCAAAAATAGTAAAAATAAATTTTTTGGAATGAATTACACTAAGAAAAGATATACTTTTTTATCACTTAATAAATAATATTCGTATTAAGATAGTAACAGTATTTTTCACGTAAATAAAAAATGTAATCACTCAGATTATACATACTTCAATACTTCACCTAAAAAAAGCGGGCAAGTGGGTACCGCTCTGCTGTACATTAGGTGCCATGTGGATCACTATTATGTATTATAGGAGTGTTAATTTTGAATCCAATGATAGGTATCATTGTATAAGAAAAACGATTCTGAACGGAGATGATTTGTCAGCCTAGAATATAATTACGAATGGTTGGTGAAAAAGGTGGTTTATGTTTTAATGGCCTGAATATACCAAAATTCAAGTTCTGTTATAATTATTATAAGCTAAACTTATGGAAAATCTCGTATTAAATTTTCAGCTCTTAGCTACTTATACAAAAATTTTTATAAATTATACCTACAAAATAATTTGCAAATATCCATGATTTTGACGAATTTTTGTCAATATTTGAACCTCAAATGCTAATAAAAAAAAATTGTGTCTATGTATTCTTATAATTTTTTAATTACTATAATAACAACTTAAGAGGAACTTTGAATTAAATTTTCAAGTATTTTGATTGGCCCAAAAAAAATTTATCGACACTTCAAAATAAAAATTTTCAGAAAAATTGAAAATTTCAGTTGTCTATAAATAGCTCAAAAAAGTCAAATTATTTTGAAAATTAAATCACGTAAAGAAAACGTCAATCTAAATAACTGGTAAAATTTTCAAGTATTATCTACGACGACTTAAATCGTTAGAGGATAAAACGTTATCGCTACGCTATTTCGTAAAAATTTAAAATTCAAACGCACTTGAAATTTTTCCTATGATGCTTCGAGTTTTCTCTATAGATACTTAAGGAAAACTTAGTGCTATTTTAAATCTTTAGTTATTAACACAAACATTTTTATGGTTTTTCAACATCAAAATTACTTGCAATTTTTCACGTTTTCGACAGATTTTGTAAAAATTTGAACTATAAACGCTTATAAAAAAAAGTTGTGACTAACGATTTTTAATTTTTTTAAGCTACAATAAGAACTCATAAAGAACCTTGTATTAAATTTTCAAGTGTTTTTGGTCATGCAAAATTTTTTTATCGACACTTCAAAAAAAAAATTCTCATAAAAATCGAAAAATTCTATAAATAACTCAAAAAGTCAAATTTTTTGAAAATTTAACTGTATATAGATAGCACTGACATAAACATTTGGTGACAATTTCAAGTATTTACAGTGATTAGTTTTCGAATTACAACCATACAAAGAAATCGAATTGGTCGAAAACTGGTTTTGCGTAAAAATTCCCGTTTTTCCGTCATTTTTTTTTTTCGTTTTTCTCAATTTTTTTTTAAACTGTTGGTAAATGTTTACTTTTAACCTCTATAATGCACCAAAGATATTCACTTTTACATCGGAAACCACCCCCAAAGTTTGAACTTGAAGCATTATTTGGACTAGTTATGCTGTACAGACACAAAAACAAAAAAAAAAACACACACATCATTGTAAAATCAATACATTCATCACTTCGTTCAGAATCTAAAATTAATACAAAAATCTTACTGACTGAAATGATATTATTTATACATTTTGGGTACATATTATATAAATAATTCTACCATCACATTTTAAAACAACACCGAATACTACGATGCTGGATGAGCGGGTTCGATGACTGCAACGAATAATTTTTTTATTCTTTTTAACTTACCACAACAGTTCCAACGTCATTTTACAACGCGCGAAATAATGTCTCCGGCAATAGGTATATTTATTTATTTTTCCGATCCATAAAAATTACAATATAATAAAACAATAATATGGTGCGTGATGTAGGTGTACGCGCACCTATACTGTAATCAATATAAAACGATTATTTAAAGATTTTTTTTCACGCACAAATTACGGCGCGCAGCTGAAAAATAATCATATATTAGATTCTTCACAAAAACTTATAGCTTAATGAAGCAATTTTACAAACTTGGTCCACCCACAGTAAGCTATGCATAACCAAAATCTTAACCTATTCGGATTGTATTAGTAATTGCAAAATCTATTTAATCGAAAACCGAATATTATTATATCGAATTTACATAAAATTCAAATATTTTCTGAAAAGTGTAAAATATTTATTATTTATTTATTTGTTTTAAACCAATGGTCATTATTAAAGGCATATTATATAGTTTACGATTAGGTAATTTATCATTTCAAAGACAAGTTATAAAATAGGTCAGAGTAAATGTTCTAATTGAAAACTTCAGCGATTGTTACTCATTAAATATCATGTCCTTGTATTTTATAAATTTTTTTTAATATTTTAAAACATTTGTTTTAGCATATATGCAACATTTTATTTATTATGTAGAAATACAATCAAAATGTATTTTTACTCTAATAGTAAAAGAACGTCGGAATTAATGTTAACAATCGAATATGTAGTTATGAAACATATAGATTAATAATCAGAATTTTCGAATCAAGTAGGTATTACATATGAATTTGCATATAAATCCGGACCTGCTATACACAATACATCATTATAATTTTAATAGACATGCCATTCGATAATATATAATATTAATAAGTTATATAACCCATAATTTACATACCTAGATAAATCGTCTTAATACGATTTAATTAATATGTTAATTAATAATAATTACTACATTTAGTAACGCATAAAAAACATTATTGGTACGCATCAATTCGAAACACATATTTTTATCTCATCCGGTTCACGACGGATTAAAAAGGAGTCCTATACTTAATACATTTATCGGTATTCATTTAGTATATGACCTACCGGCTACCAGACACGTTTCCTACCGTATTAGGAATTCGTTTATTATGCGTGACTTACAAGACCGATAATTAATTTAAAAATCTAAGTAAAATGTAGGTTATTTTATTATTACAGATAACGGATTGCATTCGAAATTTCAGTAAAAAATTATTTTATTATAATTTATTTTTAGCAATACACATTTTGTAGTGAAGTTATTAAAATGACAAAATATCTATAGACTTTCGATAAAATCAGTGTATATAATAGAAGTAAACAAGCATAGATTGTCTGTACTTATAATATAGATTATTGTTTTGGTAGGTCTCATAATAAATACGAATTTCGGTCGGTCGGTCACATATTAAACGAATATCCATTTATCTGCAAATAAATGTAATTAACTGACAGATGCTACTACGTTAGAAGAATAATACAGGGCGCTTACATCACAACACTTATTATGATTTTATAATATTGTCTTGGTTATACATTTTTCTTTTGTTCAAAAATCATCAAAACCACGAATAATTTTTTTCCACTAAGTTTTTGAAGCTCTAAAAATTTAAAACATAAATTTCATTTCTAACTTTTTATAGAGCTGCCGGAGCCGGTACCACTATTTAAATTGTTGAATGTCATACTAAATTACCATTAAACATTTAATGATTATTTATTTGCTAATTTTTCTACTACTACTATAATAGTATAATATTTTATCACAATTATAGTTAGATAATTATTTAATGTTCAGAACTTATTATTTATTTATATTAAAAAAATATACAAATTATATACTTGAAATATAACAAAAAACATATATTTTTTTAATTTACAAAATTATATTTAAAAAGTTAACTTATTGTTGTTTTAAATATTTATTTTAATTAAAAAAATTAATAAAAAAAATATTAAATTACATTTGCGATAATTGAGATCTAGTTTGAGTAAAATTAAAATCCGAACAATAACAATTTAACAAATGTTTTTGTTCAAATGGAATTAAAACAAATAATCATATCTACAAGCAGTGGGGCACCCAAGGGGGGGGGGGTAGGACTTAAGCACCCCCTCCCCAAAAAATTATAATTTTTTATATTAAATTACACATTATTATAGCAAATATAGTATAAAATGGTCAGTGATAAATGATAATGTTTTATTTTCAAATTGTATTACTATGTTAGATACACATATACATACATTATACATAATAGTTAAATATAACGCGATAAGGTTTACTTGTGTGTTAAGTAAAAGAAAAATTATTAAGCCCCCTTCCTCAAACAAAAACTCTGGGTGCACGCCTGTCTACAAGTCTACTTTAAGCAATTTAAAGAGAATTATATTAAAAACTTTGATTAAGTTAATAATGACATTAAGAATTCAAAAATAATATTATTTACTTAACATTTTCTCTTTCTTTAGTTAATTTTAATTTATTTCAAATTAATGCTTATAATTTTAAATTATACTAAAAATGTATTTAAATTTAATTAATTCATCAGCGTCAATGGAATTATTATGATTTATTAGCCAAAAGATAGTACTGTTATTTAATAAGTATTGAAAAAAAAATGTAATGAATGTAGGTACATTTAAATAAATTTAAAAAAAAAACAAAATCCACAAAGTTCAGCGAATTAAACTTAACAAAATTATAATCATCAACATAAAGTACATCGTAGTATATTTAATCAAAATTGGCTGACTTTTAATTATAAATAAATGTTCTTCTCGCGTGTCTCGTGTGACTATTATCATTAAATACCTTTAAACGGCCAACTTAATCAACACAATACTACAAAAAAGTTATTACTTATTAAAATAATATTTCATTTATATAATTTGTTTTGATTCAATTATGCAATTGAACTGCCTACATCAAATTTTTAACCACAATGTTGACATATTGAGAGTGCTGAAAAATTATGAAAATACATAGAATATTAAAATAATATTAAGTATAAAACCAGGCAATCTTCAATGTATTATTAATAACATTTACGACGTTCATATAAATTATGTGTAACAATAATTATAATACCTTAATTTTAATACAATTAATACAATTTAAATAAAACTGTCTTATCTTCTGATTTGATAATATAGTTCCAATAAAATAATATGAAGATTGTCAGGTAATTATTGCTCACCTTCGTTATAATTATAAACGTACTTATCACAAATATTTTCATAGACATACCTTCAGATCAAATTAACGAAGAATTAAATTCTTCGTCATTTTTAAAAGTGTTATATAAATACCAAACACTGTTGCCTCTCGATGGTCAATTTGAATGGCCTCTGTATGTTCCAAATTCTATATTAGGAGATGCAAATAGAAACTAGATGCAAAATAAATTTGGAATTTATCATGGACAAATCAAGTTATTTCAAAGGAACAAATAATTTAAAAGTAGCACGAAATTATTGAACATTAAACAAAGGATAAATTAAATACTTTTTTAAGTATAACCATTAACATGTTTATGTGTCTAGAAACTGGCAATGATAAACCCGTGATTTAATATTTAAATTTCATAACCAAAACCAATTCTTATTTTTTTTTTAGTGAAAAATTGATCACATAATATTTTTGACCAAATCTCTAAAATATTTTTTAAACATATCTAAAATAATAATTATTATGTGTAATATAGTT
>VUJU01000682.1:0-10259 GCA_009835225.1 Aphis craccivora | reverse complement strand
GGGGAAGATTAAACATTCAAAAAATAAAAATATTAAAATTTGTATTATTAATTGGCTTATTTTTTGTAGGATGATTTTAACCTCTCTTCTATAAAATACAAACATTAGAAATGCTATTAATAGATTATTTACGTAACTTAAATTTTAATGTTCAGTCCACTTCCGAATATATATATATTCTTTAAAATTTAAATAATAAATGTACGTATTATTGTTGTAAATAAACAGGTTAAATATTCATCTCATTAATTAAGTACCTATGGCCAAAGATAATCCTTTGGAGAATTTGTCCTGCCTTAGAAATCTACGTTCCCCTTTTCTTTATGTACAATAATTCAAAATATTAGTTGATATTTTTGATAAAATAAATATATTTTGTTGTCTAAAGTATTATGTTTATCTGTATATCGAGATTTTTATTTATAAAATGTACATTATTAATATGCATGAACCTGCACTGTCATTATTCAATCATTAATTATTATGGTATCAAAAACACTATTACAGTTGTGTCACTACAATAATTATATCATGTGATTACTATTATATATTAATTATTTCTATTAATAAATAATAACTAAATATTATTATTTGCATTCATATACATAATTTTTGATTAATTTATGCGTTTAATAATTTTTTTTGGATAATAATTAATAGAATATTTAACTTATTTTATTTTAATTCTAAATCAATTTAGTATTTTGAACAATTTATAAAAATATAAATTGTCATTACATAATTATTTATAAATACAGGTTTAGAACTAAATTATTGAATCAATAGGATAAAATATTAGGCGAAGCAGTTCATCTTACAAATATTTATTATACTACAAGTAGTCAGAACTCAGATGAGTAAATTCAAGGAACCAGAAATATTTTTCATTGAGTTTATATTTTTCAAATAGAAATAATATATTCTTATTATAATTTATTCAATACAATACTCTTATTAATTCGTAAATTTATTGATATTGACCACCAACGCCTATGACAAATAAACTGGCTATTGGTAGCCGTTGTCCATCACAAAGCTTTCTAAACTTTCAATTTGTTTGACATAACTATGATCATGATTACTATTATTTTTAAATAGTATTCATTTTTTAAAACATCAAATTAGGTTCAAGAATTAATACAGCAAGTGCATTAAAAATCCATTGTACATAATATTATATAAAAATACTAATCCTAAATTTGATTTTATTTCAACCAGTAAAATATATTGATGCAGAAAATCAGACTTCATCTCTGAACTAAATACAACATTTATTATTTACTACAAATCATATGATCCTAAAAATGTGTTCATTATTAAAATATTTTTAGCGCACAAGTCTGATGAGTATGTAATATTAACTTATATCCATCATATTAGTAAGTAATTTCGAAACAAATTAACTTATATAATTGTAATAAATTTGAAAAAATAAAGTTTCTATTATTATTCAAACCAAAAGAAAAATACTGAATATGGTAGAAAAAAATAAGGTACATTTCATCAAGATATAAGAATTTATATTTATATTTAAATTTAAGTTTAACAGTAATTTTTTTTTTTTTACTTAAATAAGTCAGCAAACCCCAGTTTGTACAATGGAGGTCACTTCTTATTTGAACATTATTTTCTTAGATTAAAATATCAAACACCAAGTCATAATTCTAGTAAGAAGTATAATTAGGAAAATATAAGTATAATTATATTAAATGAATAAACTATTTCGTGCACCTAAATGTACTTATGATTATACTGAAATTGATCTACACACAACACACACGCACACACTAACACAAGAAAAAAAATTAATAAATGGTTCATTATCAATATTTTACTTAAATTTAGGTATATTTAGTTTATATTATCTTTCTGTTGCATAGATCAATCTTTATATTTTATCGTAGTCATTTAAATATATTAATAAAAAAATTACAAAGTTTCACTCGCGATACGACATATTTCTTCCCATTCTTTCTTAAAAATAACGATAGTCATTGATTTCAACGTTTACTTATAACTGATAATCAATTACTTAGTATTACAACTATTTAAAAGTATTTTATTCAAAAATACAATAAAAAATCTACCTAATTAAGAACTATTGTATAATGTAGTCCATTATAGTATACCTAACTGTTATTATAATCATACAATTAAACATCGTAAGAGAATATGTAAAACCTCATAAAAGCAAATATTTGTGTACACTCTATACCAAAACACATATAATTAATTACTACAAAGAAATCTATAGAAAAATTGGCTTTCTCATCACAAAACTACTATAATATTAATTTTGTAAATAATCTATAATGTTATTCACAAGTTCTGATTTCGGAGGTAATATTAAGATTTGCCTATAGCAAAGTAACCTATAAAATTAGTACTATATTATATTCAACACAATTAAAAATAAGTATTATTTTAATAATTTCCGAAGTCAATTTAAAAAGAAAAAAATTAGTTTAGTTTTTTAAACCATTGACTAATTTAGTATCAAGAATAATATAAAATCACTTACAACATAAAATCATATAAAAATTACTACCATTATTATTATGGGTAATCGAAATACTGCCGTTTGAAATAGTCATACAGTCTATCAGAAATAAAAATATAAAAACATGAAATAGTGAAAAAAGTGAAAAAAAAAATGCGATCCATCATTCAATTATCAGAATTGTTCTATTTTGGAGTAGAGGACTATAGAAAATAAAAATTATGATTTGTATTATTGTAAAAATACAGTTGACTAAAAATGAGATTTTACCTATATTAAATAATCCATGATAGGTACCAAAATTAGTTTTAACCTATGTCGAGAAACATAAGCGGTTATGTATGTTGCAATGATGAGTAGACAATCATTTTAGCTTTAAATAAAGACATTTAACTATCCATCTTCAATTTTTTGTTCTATTATCTGTTTATTCTTAGAATCTCTGAAAGATTAAAATCTTCTACGATCCTGGCCGTTACGTCTGTCTTGACCCCACCGTCCGCCCCTGTCTCCTCTAGGGCCAGCGTCGAAAAGGCCTGGTGGCGGCAATACTCCTTGATTGTCACGTACAAAAGTTTCCACGAACGGCGTTGATTCCTATCGGTTATCAAATCAATCAACGCATTCATAGGGAATTAGTCATGTAAACAATAAATTGCCTAATATTAAAATAAACAAAATATTTAAAGAAGTAAGCTCTTGTAAACTTTTCTTAAAATTTGAAATACCTAAGAGATATGCATTGACAAATTTAAGTACTAAAATACTTTAGAAATAGGTACTACTATTGAATGTTATAGATTTATAAATCAAAAAAAATATTATAAGCACACAATATTTTTACACTTATGAAGTAGACAGATATTATAGATTCTTTTAAAAACTGATATTATATATAAAACTAGTAGATATTTTTATTTATCGATTAAGGTAATTTTTTTAATTAATTAATTAAATTAAATAAAAACCCAAGAAAAAAATAATTTACTAAGAAAAGTATAGTACCACTTCTAAAATGTTTTTTTTTATTTTAGATATATATATATTATACACATAAAATTATTATTTAATTTTAATAAATAGACACAAATTTTCATGTCTCATTACTTAATGAAAATTGTTACAATCCTATAATATTATTAGACAGGATAATAAATTTAACAAAATCTATTAATTACAATCATATTAAAAGAAGTCAGTTGTAAAAACCACTATCTTAACTTTCAAGATATATAACAATAAATGAAAATTGATTAAAATACTTCTAAAGAATTTTTTTTTTTTAGATATTATTAGAAGTTCTAATCAATATATATATATATTTTTTTTTTTTACTTTACTTCAATCTATGATTCTTTTACGAGCATGATCTCTTAATTAAAATTGATATATACATATTTTAGTAAAAGAAACAAGTTTGAATTTATTAAAATTTTATATCTCGAAAATACAATGATTTATTTCAAAACTATTTTGATAAAAAATTGATTTTTGAATTAAATTATCAATTAATAAATAAATATCAATAAATTATTATCAAATAAATAGAACTATTTGTAATAGTAATTTAAGAAAAATGAAATGAAGATACAATACTCATTTTATTATATCTTAGTCAATTAAATACATAAACAAAGTGGTTCAATTTATGATTTAATAATTATAGATGAGGATAATATATACTTAAGTACATATTTCATAAATGAAAAGAAAATTATCTTATATAAGGGAATGATTATTTAATTAGGAGATAAGCATGTGTTATCTCTATGTAACAAATTTACAATATAGAAAATTTACATTAAACAAAACCTATTTTGTGTTGTTAATTTTAATAAAAGTGTCAATTGACCAATCAATTTTAAAAATAAGTCACAATCTTATCTTTGTACATTTATTTTTTAATTTTTTTACAATGCTTAAATTGTTAAAGAACTTATAAAATTTTTAAATAATATTTTATATACGAGTTACTTGGTTGTAAAGTTGTTAAAATGGAGAGATCAAACATATGAAAAGGAGGGGAAAGCAAAGGTTGATAATAGAAAAATAAATATTATTTTAAATGCAATACCTATATAAATTATTTTCTTTAACATTTAAATATGTGTATGCAATTTTTGATCAAAAAAAAAAAAAATGTTAGAGGTGCAACTTCACAGCTATTTATGTAACTAGAAAGTTTTGTTTTTCTACTTTTAAAAAAAGCTTTTTCTATCAATAAATGTGCTACAAGTATGTTACTTGTTAGTACATTAAACAGGATTTACTCCAATTATAATAAATTAAATTTAAATAAAACTGTTAGATTTCGATTACAACTCAACAAAATTATAAATTAAAATATGAAAAATATTTTTTTTTATTTTATCAATTATTAAAATTTTAATTTTTGTACTCTACCAAGACAATAAAAATAATTTGAATTGTTTTTGTGTCAATAATAGATCAGTCACGAATAGTAATTAAATATAAAAATAATAATTAATAAGAATAAAAATAATTTTCTATAATGAAAACAATCCCAAGTCTTATTTTTGTAAATAGATCAAGTAGTCAAATTCTTATATTCAATGACAATAATAGTCCTTAGAAGTATTAAGTACATTGTTATAACATACTATACCAATTAATTCTTTAAATATGTATAGAATTATACACACATTTTCATGATTCAATTTAATAATTATAATACTTTCTTAATCGCAAAAAATGTATGGAAATATCAAATATTTGTCAACCTGATACTGCAAATAAATTTTTGTTGCAACATTTGTAATGTTTAAAATTTAAAAATTCTAATACGTTATATTTATTATCAGCTGCATTATATGGATATATAAATAATATATATCTAAGTATAAATCCTGAAAATTGCAAACACCAAAAACTTCAAACACAACAACTCGTTCTTAATTATCATGGAATTTGAATATTTATAATATCTAAAGCAATCATCTTCTAAGAAGTGATAAGTAATTATTAAAATATTAATTCATGCTTCAAAAGACTGACCTGATTTGCCACTTGGCTTTCCCCACCCTGTTAGGGAATAAGTGAGAAATAATTATTATGTATATAATAATTATTAAGAGGTTTACATTAGTTACATAAGTATTTAATATCAATGTCATTGATTTACTGTTATCTACTATTTTCCCTTAAAACTAATTATTGTTGTTAATACATTTAGGGTGGTAATTTAAAATAATATAAACTATTTTCCACATAGTGTAATACTAAAAATGCTAGCATTAATAAATAAGAATATTTAAACCTTAAAGTAGTAATAAAAAAAAGGTACATTACCATTCCTCCTGGTACTGTAAAACAAAAAAAAAACAAAAAATTATCATTATGGAATAATAATATATACAGTAGAGCCTTGATAATCCGGACGTTCGATATTCAGGTGAACGCGGTTATTATCTGGACGGCAAAAGTCGATGTTTGTTAATACATTTTGTAGTTTGTTCTTTTGTATTAAGAAAAAAAAGATCCTATACTTTTATTATTATAAACATTTTTTTTGTAATTCATAATGGTGAAGTTTTTATTATTTTTGTAATTTAAAGTACAATAAATATTATGGTGGTGGAATTAAAAATATCTAAATCATTTAAGTAGGTTATCTTGAAAAACCTTCAGTAATCCGAACAAATTGATAATCCGAATTATGCTTGGCCTGAATTAGCCCGGACTATTGAGGCTCTACTGTAATATTTATTATGTATTATATCACATGAACTGAGAAGTTTATTAATAGCTAAACAAATTGGAAATACATTAACCTTACATTTTAATACTTTTGCATAGTGACCAGATATTTTTTTGAAAAAGCCAGACATATATTACAGACCTATCCAATTAAAACGGGGCTAGAAAAAGTGATAGGGAAGGATTTTTTAAATTATAAATACATTTTTTTTATTATCAATACTAATGATCATTGATGGGTGAATAACAAAATAATAGAGATTTGTGAACAGTTATAAAATTAGGGAAAATTAATTTAACATTTGTTTTAATTCATTCGTCTATATTTTATTTGTTAAGCTAAAAGCTCATTCTATGGATGCATTTGATTTAGGCAGACATAGAATGTACTGAACACTTTAACATTATCTACAAATGTTAATATAATTATGAAATAATTTATGAAAATCATACTTTAACTCGTTATTTTATGTACTATTTATTACTATTTAATACTCTGTTCAAATAAAAAATACTTTAGCGCAAACCAATTTACGTTTCTAACCTATCAGAATAAATTGCCTGCCACCAATGGCGACCGTTGTCACTCAGCTGATAAGACGTGAGGCTCTCGTTAGTTACGGCCCCCCATGGGTGAACACATGCCTTTTTTTTGGAACAATATATATACAATTTTAGTTAAATTTCAGTTTAAGTATAGAATACATTTAAATTTAAAATATATTATAATATTTTATTTATTTATTTAAAATTTAATTAATTATTTATTTATATATGTAAGGCTAATTGTGGCATTCACAGTTCTTTTCCTACAAACACAGTTAACACATATAAATGTCAATCTGTAAAACCATTATTAAATGATTATCTTATAATAATACGATAGGCAAACATAAACATAACCTATTGGCAGTTGACAAATACACCAAACCAAGATAAAAGATAAGACATCGCACAGGCGACCAATATTAACTGTGAACAGTGATTATATTTTGTACAACTTTACAACACATTAATAAAATGATGCTTGATCATTTATCAAATAACTAGTAAAATTATAAATTATATTCATTACCAACACATTTTATTTATTTCATAAATTACCGAGGTGATTCAACACTTTAACTGTAACATAGATACTATTATTTATCTCCCATTTTGAGATAATACCAATCATTCTTACATACATTAAACAAGTTATTATTATGATCTATGCACTATGCTTTAATAATAAAATTATAAAATAAGGACAAGAGCAAAATACATAATAAAAATCTATACATTTTATAGCCCAACCAAACTATATACTAATACTGTTTCATCACTTAAATTGGGACATCTGGTCATACTATATACGTATTGCATTAATAAATATATTAATAACCCAATAAAACTTTATGAACAAACATACCTTCTACAGGAATAGGCGGTCCATCAAACTGTGGTTTACCCGGTCCTCTATGGTCCTAAAATAAATTATATAATGAACATTAATATATTTAGTATATTCAAATTAGAGGTTAGCCAATACATTAACAGATATTTAATCATTTTTTATTTTAACTAGTGTTTACAAATAACAAAAAAAAAAACCCTAGTATAATACGATAATATAACATTCACTGAAAAGTATACTCTCTCATAATCAGCATGATTTTAGATGTGGTTAGTCTACAATAACTAATTTTCTATGTTTTTACACTGACTTATTAAGAATCTATTGAAGCTGCCCTTTAAATTCATGTAATTTTAACTAATCTATTCCCTTGTTATTTCTACTACTTCTAATTTGATATTTATTGTTATTTTAAATATTGTTAATTTAAAATTTTTAGTGATCTCAGAATATACTTTATTACTACTATATTATTTAGTACTTTCTAAATGAATTATTGCTTGGTATTATAAGATCTAAATAGATTTTTAAAGTGGTAAATCTTAAATGGTCTTAAGCCCGTTTTACATGGACGCATATCATACACGCGCATTTTTAGTTTATATTATGACAATATACTTTGACAATGGCATAATTTACAAGCCGATATGGCGAGTATGAACCTAATCAATGTAAACTAAAATCATATGTGTACAATACGCGTCCATGTAAAACAGGCCTTAGTCTAAATATCTGTAGTCCAGTCATATTCAACTATAATAAAGGAAAAAATCTCATTCAATTAACTCCAATAATAGTAATTTGCCAAAGTTAGATATAATCAGTAAAATTGGTATGTAACTTCTTAATCTTAATTTTTTTCCTCCTCTCATATAGAATAAGTGTGTATTTAAAAACTGGGTTATTTTTAATTAGATCAACAAAATCTTTACACAATGAGCAATGACTAACAATTTTTTATTGTACTTTGAGTCTGCTCTAAATTGCTATATACTAAAATATAGATCCACTATATGAAATCCATCTATAGACAAATAGAACTTGAAACATTACAAAAAAAATCATATTTTATTAGCTTTAAAAATAAAATAATAAATCTACATGAAAATTGTACAGCAAATAGTGTATTAACTGATCTAAAGTTAGATTCTTTCTTTTACTATAGCAAATAGTCAACAGGATCTAACACAAGTTACTAATTGGTGCCATATCAAGCTTTCCACTGATTGCACAAATTTATTTTTATACATCACAATATAACTTAAGTTATATTCAACATTAATTGTCTATACACACAGCTCTAATTAAGGTCAACAGTCTCCTAAATGTATATAAAAGCTAATTCCTCAAACTTAGATTTTTACCTTAGTCTACCTAACCTAAAGCATCAACATAACTTAAATTAATAATTTGAATGATTATAATAATAAATTTTATCAAATATATAACTAACTTATAAGGAATAAATAAAAAAATATTTTGTAGTTGAACAGATGTAAAATTAAAAAAAAAATTAATTAAATAAGAACATAGGTAAGTCGTAAGTGTTTAATTATTTGCACCAACTATATCATACATAGTGTCAAAAAAAATATATATTTATATATATCATTACATATTATACTACATTTGTTAATGGTGTTCCCCCCTTAAGCCCAAAATTATTTAATTTATCAGTTATAAAATATTGGTAAACAATGAAATCCTTAACTCAAAAATACAAAAAATGTTTTTCATCGAATTGTATAAAACTAACATACATTCAACAGAGTAGTTATTAATTAAAAAAAAAAATTTATTGATAAGTTTCATATTTAACAATTTTTTACCTGCATAAATGATGAATTATCTTGTTGACGCCTTCTCATCTCCTCATCTTGATGATGCATTCTCATACTTAGGTCTTCACTTTGTCTTCTGAAAATATCTTCTTCCCTAAGTCTTTGATCTTCTGCTTGACGTTCTTTCATTTCCCATTCCATTTTTTGTCGTTCTCTATCCATTTCTCGTTGGCGCAATTCTAAATAAATGATTTGTATTTTACAAATTACTAAATTAATATTAAGAAAAATAATAATATTTACGTTCTCTAAGCATTTCAGTCTCGTGTTCATAACGAGCATATTCCATTTGAGCCTCTAATTTTTCTTCTTCTAATTTCATCTCACGTCTTAAAGCTTCTTCTTTTTTTTTATACAATTCAGCTAATTGTTTCCAACGAGTACCAAATTCGTGTTCAAAGGAATTTGGATTAGCAAATCTTGGACCAACATCTCTTTGTTTCTGGAAATCCATAGTTTTTTTTGGCAATAACTTGTCTGGAAGACCATCTGAACTGTCTACAAACTCATAAGTTTCAACTACACAAGGACGAAGTGAACTAAAAAAAAATATATATATATATTTAAAAAATAGTTATTAAATTACAAATTAAAAAAAAAAAAAGTTAATTAAAACATAATAACTCAGATTTTATAGATATATGATATAGACTCAAAGATTTTGGTAGTATATATTTATAAATAATTGTCATAATATTAAATGAGTGTATTTAATAATTTCCTCTCAGAAAAAACTATTGGTTAATAATAATAAGATGATTAAATATAATTTTTTTAATTGTACCCATATTGTCGACACACATAT
>VUJU01000681.1:21065-87909 GCA_009835225.1 Aphis craccivora | reverse complement strand
TACCTGTCTACTATTGCTTTAAAAATAGCCATGATTTTTAATAGTAAATATTAACTATAGGCTTGTGGAAAAGAACACTTTTAGTGGCTTGGTACCTTACTGTATAATTTTTTATCCAAAAAAAAAAAAACAAATAACCTATATAATTTAAATTTTTTAAAATTTTGATACCCAATAATAAAAAAAGTAAAATTATGGGCCGGTGAATTTGAAGAATGGGCCGAATTAATCTCTTGCTACCCCTGAAACCGAAGGCTGCGCACGCCTATGCTAATTAGGATTTATAATTATTATTTGTTTTTTTTATAATGATTAAGGACTATTGACCTAATTTCATTAAAATGAAATGGATTTATTAGAAATAATTACAATTTTTTTTTCTTGGGGTAGGGGCGGCATATTTCAAAGGGCCTTGGGCGGCACTTGTTCTAAATCCGGCCCTGTTCATAAGTGAGAATAACTACGTTTGAAATTAATCATCCATTCATTACGGAAGGGGTTTGAACCCCCAAACCCCTCTGCGTCCGCCACTAATATTAACTATTAACATTAAATATAGGTACTAACAATTATTGAAATTTTAATTTGAGTGTCTTCCTGAATCGACGGTATACCTAAATACTAATAATCAATAATCAATAATAATAATAATAAAACCATCTTTGATATTATTTATATTTTAGTTATCGGTAAGAAAATTAATATTTAAAACAACAGGCGCAATACGTAGGCATGATAAATTCACTCACGTTATGAATGTATGTTAATCGTAATAAACGCATTTTAAAATCTGAGTGATATGATGAATGTATTTATTTTACAATATGTTAAACTGATAGATAAAAGATAATAATTAGTAGGTATTAGGTATATATCTGAATGACACTTTATTAGTTTTCAATATTATTTCTTTAATTATAATATATCTCTAATTTTGCTTTTTGAAAATAAAGTTAGTGTGAAAAATATGCAATATATTTAGTCTCCCACTTACCAAAAAAAAAAAAACGGACTCAGAATTACGCCATTAATATAATACATATATAGTTATGTATTAGCATTAATACATAATGATCAAATGCAGTTTTTTTTATAACAAAATAACCTGTTGCGTAACTTTTCATAAAATATCCCATCAGAGTGATTGAGGCGAGAAGACTCCTTAAAGGTCGGCAAAAGTTTGTTCTTCTAGTTACGTAAATAATGAAAGTAGTACTACATCAGTGGCGTAATTACGGGGGGAATTTGAGTGTCGTATCCCCACTTGACTTTTTTTTTTTTTAAAAAAGGACTGGTTAACTATATTTATTTATTGATATTATTTTATACTATTGAATATTTTGTTGTTATTTGTTTCCGTGTCATGTGTAAATATATTTATAGGACTGAAATGAGATTCTTATGATAAATACAATTTCTTTTTGCAGGGGAGAGGAGGTTATAGGTAAAATATAAAAACATTTCATCCCTCTACAAACATGACCAAATTATGCAACCGTACTACACTAGTACAGGAATATGATGAGGTGATGAGATCGATCTTACTTGTCACCTATGTATGGTCAATCGAGTTTGTCGCAATGCCAACAGCACAAACTTCTCCACCAGTACAGATAGGAAACGAAGTTTTGATGGTGCTTTTTCTGCTGTCGGCACTGATTTTATTTCTACCGTAATGCCCGCGAAATCAGACATGCACGAACGGTATGGGTGTCCACCAAAGCGACAAATATAGCTACGCTTTTCAAAAGAACGACGATTAACCACTGGACAGCTACAAAGGGCACGAGCTAAAATGATATGGCCGTGAGTATATTATTCCACACTCGTGGTCGTTCGACTAACACTAATATTAATTTGTTTTGTGTTGATGATCTATGCATCAATGTAGTCAAATTGCCAGTACATTGCGCCGGATAAACCGAGTAATCCAGTAATATCGTACAAATTATGTATAGGTAGGTAGTATTATCATAAAAATGCAACGCTTTCTTTTTTTTTTCATTATTTTACCTTCTACAACAATAGCTATAAATATTAAATACAACATAATACCTATCCAATTGCATTAGAGTAATATTTTCAATACTGTAAAAATAATTTTTCCTTTAAAATTATCTTAGAAAGTATAAAGTATAATAATAATCCAATAACATTACTTTTCATTACTTGTTTTAGTACTCCATTGCCCGCAAACTAATATTCATCAAAGAAATTGCATACATTCCAGCATAATAAAAATGTTAACATTATCATATTTCCAAAAATTTTAAGTCGTAGTTACAACTAGGTTAGGTTATTCTAGAATACGCCAAATTTTGATTAAATTAAAATTTGATGTAATATTAGACATTAAAATAAATCCTGGCAGACGATTAAGTTAATATGGTTTAGAGTTATCGAGAACTTTTTTTAGACTTCCTCATATACTTATCATATTACGTCATTTTTAAAGTGAGGATAAAATCGCGTGCATTTAAAATTAAGATTATATATTCTAATGAATGACATATATAATATTCGAAATAAAATACATTCATCACTTCGTTTAGAATCTAAAATGTTTAGAAAATCCTAATTTTCTCTGGGAAATGGATGATAATATGTGTATTGACAGTTGTATCATTTGATTTTGAGTTGTAAGGAGTGTCTTACGGGTTTTCATAAGTATACTGATTAGTATATATATTAATCAAAGTAAACATAGATGTTTAAATTGAGTTTTTATTTTAAGTAGTAAAGAAGAAAACTATTTCAATTTTCAATTTTAGTTATCCAAGTTAAAATGATTGGTAGGCTGTCATATTATATCAGTATATATTTATCATTAATCGTTTCTCACTATAGGTAACACATGCTTGATCCGTCGTAACATTTAACTTTAATATAAATTTAACTGTACGTTAAAAATGAGTTATGAAGAGGGGTTCAAAATTTGATTATTATAAATAAATCAGTTGTTAATTATATATACTATATGACATTATAGTAATGTGTCTCGACATTTTTTGTTATTCAAAGAACAAGCGCCGTTTTATTATTAAAATGTATGCTGAAAGAGCTATAAAGGTACTTTTTAAACGTGTTATATTAGTTAATAAATTATTTATTGTATATTATTTTGCTATATACGCAGTAACGCAAATATACCTCTTATAAAATTTATTGCGTTACATAATATATTGTAATAATATTTATAACTTTATAAGAGTAGGCACAAACACCGTAACACCTATACGCACAAACATAAATTCACATGCGATTTACCTACACAAGTAATCTTGTAAGATCCATAGTATTTGTTTGCTAATCCCGAACACTGATGCGGCGACTGCAAATAAAGGTATACGTTTCACACCGTACACACACGGTCGATGCGTGCCATGTTACGAAGTTGATTGCCGGTACAAGTCATATATAGTATTATACTTACCTATATAGTCTATACTATATTACATACTTATCTTATATATACGACCTACGTAACCAATAGCATATAGTGATCGTTGTTCTCACGAGCGCGTGTTATTAAAAGAACTGAAGGTAATTAATAAAAAAAATAGAAAAACACGTTTCCTACCTTATCGTTGATATGGTTTATAATCCCGTTATGTTTTTTTCTTACGCCAATTTGGACTAACAAAGTTCTCGATAGATTTTTTATTCGTAGTCGTTTGTTTATAGGTACCAAATGAGTTTTTTTTTTCATAAAATTATAGTAAAATCATTTGGAGTTAATTTCAAGTATCGACAGTAATTATTTGTTTTTGACTTACATACATAAAATCGATTTTGTCAAATATTACATTTGCGTAAACATTTCGATTTTTTCTTAATTGTGCTAAATTGCACTTATGATGGAGACACGTTATAGCTTATTCGTTTAATAGTAAAAACAAAAAGTTATGAGCGATGAGCTAATGTTAAGTGTCGCCGACCTAGACGACACCTAAGCATTTACTTAACAAAAATTAACGTGTATGATACGTATAACGGTTAACATTTAACTATGAACACCAATACAACATGGTCCATGACCCGTAACAGCGTCGGGATTCCTACCACAGCCATGGTTAATAGATACTTGCTATATATATATATTTATTTATTAACCTTGATAAAGTGTTGTAGCGGAAATTAGTGGAAAGACTTCATATCAAGCTATATAGTATTATACCTACTCTTAGACAGCAACAGCGGAAGTAGTATATAATATATTTAATATCCTTATACTTTTTCAGGGAGATTTTAAACATTTAAACGGAAATGTTCCACTTGAAGTAATTTATTTCATCGCAAACGCAAAACCAAAGTACAGTAAAAAGTTTAATATTTATTCACAACCCATTTTTATAGGAAGATTACACAATCTTTGAGCTTCGATTTTTTACTCACAGAAAATGTTTTACTGTATTCACATAACCATATATTATAATATTGTCTGAACAAAAAATATTTGTTATGTTATGTATTAAACTATTAACTTCTGAAGTTAATTAATAATCAGTGCTACTATAGCAGTAGTGATTGGGTTTATATGACTAATAATGATGAATTAGGTGAGTGAATTCTGAATTGTGTGTTTATGTATACATTATGTTAGGCATAGCAACATAAGTGTTTGTTTGTGTACTCTATTGTAATGTATTAAAAATTGGAATACAATACAGTATTTTTAGAATGTGTTGCATTGTTACCATACAACAATATGGTAATAAACTAATAAATAACATTCACAAATAAATAGAATAAGAATAATATAATGAACCTACTAGTCATTGTGGGCTGTGGCTCAAAAATCATAATAAAAAGTCAAATCAGTTTACAATACTAACATAAAGAATAAACTATAAAATTTATTAAATCGAAAACATAGGAACCTATATACATATATACAAACAAAATTAACACGCGGTCTCTTCTAGCCAAAGCTGTTACGTAGAATCTAAATAAATTATTCACTGAAAATAACATACAAATACATAATATCGGTATGTATAATTTACACTTGCGAATACCTGTCTGATCCTTAATAATATTTGTCCTTTCGGTCATGTCTGCATGTATCCGATCGCCGGCAGTCGGCACTATATAAGTGACCATCGTCGTATCGCCTTCGTCCATCGTTTGGTCACAAGACCAAAGCCCTGAACCACGAGTGTCTCGCATTATACTATTAACTATTATACACCGTTTATAGTATCGGACATCAGTCACGCATTCCTATACCGTTTCTCCGTTTATGATGCGCAGACGAAAAATTCATCGCAACAGCATATATAATAATAAATTATCATTATTATCGTATCGTCGGCGTGGGATCGAAGTTATCAAATAACCTGTGTAGTGTTTATTGCTCTCAACATTTCTGTGGACTATATAAAAAAGGTTTTCTTTAAATGTTATAATTGTTATTTATTTTATATATGTTAAACAATTTGTTTACACACACGGCGGGAGACTACGCGTATTGACACTCATCATATTATAACGTATACGTGGTATAACACACACTATTACACATTTACACTAACTGCAGTTATTTGAACGTTTTTAGACAGTTGTACAACCGGTATCGAGGTAAAACGCTACATATAATAAATAACTCGTAGATAATGGATAATAAATAATAGTAATAATAATAAAAATATTTTCCTCCAAATTATGGATAATATAAGCATTAGTAATGAAGTTCATCAACCACGGTGATACATTTAGCCTTTGGTCACTCTCGGCGTTTAGTGAATCCTTACACCAATTATTATTGAAGTATCATCTCAAAAGTTCATACCCACGTACACGGGCAATACACGCTCATACCATTAGGTTCACTCCAACTGAAAACAATACTTAAAACTACTGCCGAAAGCACAAGCACGTCTCACTATATAATCCAACAATTTTTTCGCCCTTTTTCACCAGCAATGATATTTCTCTGCAGAGTTCGATACTTATCAATCATCATATTATATTTTTCAACAAATTCGAGTGTGCGTAATGTATAATACATCATAATATGAGTTAGTATTATAGTACGTTCATAAACACGCACATGAAAGATAACTACAAGACACAAGTTAATGTTAATTGTATTCGTTTTAAGATAATAATATTATTGTTTTCATTAATTCATTAATTGTATAGGTATACGTTTTTATTGTGTCACATACCTATATAAATATATAACATATTTATAAGGAAAATACAACAATAAATCTTTTTTCGAAAATACTTTTTTGGCAATCGAATTATATATATTTTATGTACATAAGATAATATATAAGTTTATATATTTTCCACAGAACAAATTAATCTTTACAAAACAGATTAATCTTCATAAGTATACCTAATGAGTAATGGCTAATACCTAGGTGCAAAAATTTTGAGTACCTATATGTATATTTAAAAATATGTTCCGTATTTCTTGAATATATTTAAAAATTTCAAAAACAAATAATAAATTAAGTAAGCATGCTTGGTAAATCATCCTACAAAAAAATGATTTACCTATCAACATGTCACAAGCAATTTTTTTAATTCCTTTCTCAAGAAAATTAAAATTATTAAAAATTGATAATGGCATAATGACGTCATAGATAGTACGGTTGTAGCATAGTATTCTATGGTTGTAGTCACGGTCTTATATACGACCGTGGTTGTAGTTATCTACAATCGTGATAAGCAGTGAACATTTTCCTTGCTATGATTCATTCGTGAATTGATAACGAAGATAACAGAACTTGACAACCCAACTCCCAACTAATACGAAACATAGTCAACATACATTACATACAATTTACTGTTTAATCACCAATGAGTATTAAGAATTATGACTATTAACCAAGACCAATTTCATTTCACTAATTACCTAATGCAATAATTTTCTTGAAACAAAACCTTAATAATTGTTATTTATTATTTAGAAAAGATAAATAAATGATGTACATTTGTGTGTGTAAATATAATAATTACTAACGTAAAAATTGATCAAGTATTTTTTTTTTGAACAAATTATTTTTGAAACTTATAATTTATTGTAATCGAAAATGTGCGTTCCTTTTCAAAAATCTGTGCGCTACCATTTTGTATCACTTATATAGCGTCAATCAATTTTAAAGTTACTATTCTCATTTCACATATATTTTAGCTCTTAACAACAATCCAAAAAAGGTAAAAAAAAAACCTTAACTAATCTACAGAGTATTTACTATAAATTTATTCTATTTCTGTTTGTTAAATACTTATTTTGTCCTCTTGACATTCTATATACTGTTATTATTTGTTAATTGATGAATGTATTTCAGGTTTCGAATATTGCCTTGATACAACACATGCATTCTACAAGGCCAATTAATTGTGGTGCTGTTGATCAATGGGAAACTGTTTTTCATGTTTGCGCTCTAAGAGTAACACTAGGCCAGTGGCACATTCCATTGACAACGAAAATTTAGATAATGTACCTGACAAACGAGTTGATGGTAAATTAATAATATAACCTATTTGTGATTGGAAAATAATAATTGTATACAAGTCTACTAACTTATGCATTGCTTTATTAATTTAACATATAATATATAGAAGGAAATAGTGTGAAACAGTTTATACCACACAAGGTAAACATTAGCATGTTTAAAATCTAGAATTATTGGGATTTAACCCATGTCTTACATTAATTAGTCTTAAAAATGGTTAAAATTTTGGAAGAGACTTGTATAATGATTAGCATATTATTAAAATAAACATTGAAATTATATCACTTGTGATGTATGGACAGAATAAATAGTGAATGATACATAAATCACTGGAATAACCAATAAATGTGATATTGTGATAAAACTATAAAGGTGTAAGACAAGGGTGATTGACCTTATATAGTTAGGAAAAAGAAGAATAATATCTAAATAATTGTGTAAATATTAAACTTATAATTTAAAATTCTTAATATGATATTACAAAATCATAAAAAAACAAATAAGTAACTTTTAAAAATAGTTAAGGTCATGATTTTTTGGCGATGCATAAGCTGTTTCTCTAATCTCTATCCGGTTATATTTTTTAAAAGCTCTTCTAGTACAGATTAAAATTTTGGTTAATTTGTAAAAATTATTTTTTCTTTTTACTTACACAGGTTTGGATTCAAATGATTTAAATTCCCCAGTGATGGCCATGAGTAATGGAGGTAATAATACTCCTGCTATAGGATCAGTAGGCAGTGATAACTGTGGTAGCTTGCGTTCCTCGTTTACCTGTAATCGTTTGACTTCTACATTAAATAAGACCAATATAAAGTTGAATAACTTTGCCACAAAAAGTTTCCAAACCAGGGTTCAAAAGTTATTTGACGTATACAAAGATGCTGTCGAAGACTTGATATTAATTGACGGAATTGAAAAACTGTGTAGTGATTTACAGATGTCACCTGAAGAATTCCGTATCCTTATATTAGCATGGAAATGTGATGCTCATCAGATGTGTCGATTTACACGTGCAGAATTTCTTAATGGTTGTCATGCACTCCAAGCAGATTCTGTGTCATTGATGAAAACTAGATTGTCAGATGTAGCAAATGATCTCAATTATAAAACTGAGGAATTTAAAAGCTTATACAGGTAAATAGTTGTTGCTCTATTTTAATAATAATAGATTTTGTATAAATATTTTATTTGTAGGTTTACATTTAAATTTGGATTGGATAATGCTGTAGGACAGCGAATTCTTCCAGTTGACACAGCCATTATATTATGGAAATTGATTTTTAATATCCGGGAACCAGAAATATTACAACGTTGGTTAAACTTTTTGGAGAGCCAAGATAATATAAGAGGTATTCCTAAAGATACGTGGAACATGTTTTTAAATTTTGCTGAATCAGTATCCAATGGCGATCTTTCTAATTATGATGACACAGAGGCTTGGCCAAGCGTTTTTGATGATTTTGTTGAATATGAAAATGATCAAGCCAATCAAAACATCAGCGAAAAAGGAATTGGAAAAAAACATGGCAATGTACTTTAAAGTAACATAAAAGACTATCACACATTTTTTTATTCAGTTTTTGACTTAAAAATAATGTTAGAAAAATACATTGTTTTGTAATAATAACTTAAAAATCTTCAGTGCATTAAAAGCCCGTCCAATATTAATATAAACCTTTGTGGTCTTATAATGGCAATATTACTTTATAAAAAAAATCTTAACTTTTTATATATTAAGTTGGACTAGTTAAATTTCTTATATATATTTTTTTTTTATTATTATTATTTACTTATTGATCAAAATAAATAATTCATATTTTTATAACAGTATATACTGTTTATATTAATTTACTTAAATGTTTGCATATATACTTTCATATAAATATTTTTCAATTAATTTCTATTGTGTTCAAAAAATATAAACTTTCATCTCGGTCCTACTAATTGCAACAAAATTGGTTCCTTTAAGTAATCCAAACACTATTATTTTTCCACTTAAGTATTTGGGATCGAGAAAGTTTAACATCTGGTTTTTAGTTCTCAAATTTGAGTACTAAAAATAATAGTTTTGTAAAAGACTGACTGGAGTTGTTAGTCAACAAAAACCTGTGATATTATTCACGCTTGATCAATGATAAGCGTTTAATTCTTGTTAACAATATGAACGATTTTTTTTTTTTTTTAATTTTCTTTGCTGTAGTTAAGAATTTTTAAATATTTTACTAAAAAATAAAACAAATTTTGGTAAAAAATTTAAATATATGTATAATAAATTATAATATTAACGCTACATTAAAAACAAAGTAAAATGTATTCTTTAGTAGTGTACATTGATTAATTTAATTTCAATAATATGTAGATAATTTATTTAAAGTTTGTTTGGGGTCTTGTTAATTTTATAAAAAAAATAATATTTCTATGATATAAATAGTTTATTTATTTTTAAATTTAGTAAATTATTGTAACATGATTCTCCTATCATATTATATCATATCTATTTCTTGACTTTATAATAATATGTCTAATATGATAGAAGCCACAAAATAAAATCTTTTTTAATGATTGTTTAACATAGTCATACACTCATTATATTAAACATAACCTTAATGTAACTAATTTATATTGTAAATATTAATAATTATGGATATAATAAAATATGAACACTACTGTGATCAATATTATAATATGATGTGTCTTAAAGTCTTAAACACAGTGTTTTGATACAAAATATATTTTAATTTCAAAAGTTTAAAACGGTGTATTAGAAACTGTCTATACCAATCTAGTTAACTGACAATATAGTTGAAATTATGCCTTACAAAATTAACATTGTGTCATTCTAGCATATAAGTTATTATCATACTTTAAAGCCCCATTACAAAATTTGAAGACAAAAATATTTTTATTATCTTTAAAATATACTGTTCTTTCAGATTTTATAATGAAAATTTACCTAAACACCTTAATTCTGATTTTAAGTAGTGAGTCTTAGATTAAATAAAAGTATTATAATATAAGCATAAAAGTTTTTCTTAGTAGATTGCCTATTCCATATAAGTTTTTTTGTCTAACTAATGATTAATATAGAAAGCTGTACATAGAATTGATTTAATTTCTTTATGTTTGATATTATATATATTATAATGAATTTACCTTTAATCAAATTAAAATATAAGAATATCATCTAATATTCTAATGAGCCTCATAGGTTTTTTTTTTAATATTTTAATTTTTGGAGTGAATTATGATCATTTTAAATTCTAAATTGTTGGTGTATTTTATAATGTTCATAACTTTCTTTAAAATTTTAACAAAAAAAAAAGCTATGTGATTCATTACATAATTTTTTTATATTTAAATTGTAAGACGAGAAACTACACATGTGGGTATACTAGGTATAACATTCTTTAAATAAATTTATAAATCAGGCAATTCAATTTAATTACAGTTTCTACGTATCTTAGTTCTTAAAATTGTTTTAAAATTTAATAGAGCCGTGCAATTATTTCTGTATTTTGAGTTCAGAATCACTTCAGTAACAAGTGATTCCTATTCCCTATTGATGTCTGATTATTAACTATCAAATTATTCAATAATTTTTAAATAATAGTAATTTGCCTGATCAGTAGGTAGTTGGACTAACTAATATTTGGTTGAATAAATTAGTTGGTTGTGCCCAATGTCATCACTAGCCACAATTATAGACATATAAAATTTCTATTATCTATGGGAGAGGTTCCTAACCTTTTTAGACTCACGGTATCCTTAGTTATTTTCTAAATCTCCTAAAGCACCCTAAATTTAAGTTCGAGGCACCCTGGTTGGGAACCTCTGGTCTATTATCTCAACAAATATGGGAGTAGACACTAGATAATAATGGACAATAATGAACGTCATCTACTACTATTTACTACTATTTACTACTTTTTTTGTGTCTGTGTACACGAGAACGTGTCGAAATAATGCTCCAATTTTAAACTTTGGGAATGGTTTCCGATTCATAAGTGAATCTAGTTGGTGCATTGGGAGGTCATTTTTTGAATTTCGCAATAGTTTTCAAAAGTACCATGAAAAACTAAAAAAAAATTAAAGAAAAACGGGAATTTTTACGCAAAACTAGTTTTCGACCAAATCGATTTTTTTATATGGTTTTAATTCAAAAACTAATCACTGTAAATACTTGAAATTTTCACCTAATGTTTAAGTTTATGATATCAATATACAGTTAAATTTTCAAAATTTTTTTACTTTTTTGAGTTATTTATAGACCACTGAAATTTTCGATTTTTATGAGAATTTTTTTTTTTGAAGTGTCGATAAAATAATTTTAAAAATTTTGAAAATTTAATACAAGGTTCCTTATGAGTTGTTCATATTTTTGTTTATTCTTATTCTAGCTAAAAAAAATTAGAAATCGTTAGTCACAATTTTTTTTTACAAACATTTATAGTTCAAAATTTTACGAAATCTGTCGAAAACGCGAAAATTTGCAAGTAATTTTGAAGTTAAAAAATCATAAAATTGTTTGTGTTTATAACTAAGGATTAAAAATACAACAATAAGTTTTCCCTAAGTTTTTCTTCAAGTAGCTATAGAGAAAACTTGAAGCATCATAATAGGAAAAAATTTTAAGAGCGTTTGAATTTTAAATGTTTACGAAATCGCGTTACGATAACGATTTTAAATATTTGTTATTACTCAAAAAGTATAAGTCGTAGATACTTGAAAATTTCACCAGTTATTTAAATTGCCATTTTTTTACATGATTTACTTTTCAAAATATTTTGACTTTTTTTGAAGTGTCTATAAAATATTTTTGGCCCAATCAAAATACTTGAAAATTTAATACAAAGTTCCTTTTAAGTTATTCTTATAGTGATTAAAAAATTATAAGAATACATAGGAAGTCAAATTACTCGTAAACTATTCTTACCTACTTAATTCTAAATAAATATATATTATATATATATATTTTTTATAAAATTTCGCTGCTTAACAGTTATAGTAATCATTATAGTAAAACGTTGAGGCCTCGATGCATAAAAATCAAAATATTTGAAAATACAGTTATTAAAATATACTTAAATTATTAATAATTTTTAAAATCGTTATTTGAATAAATTCATTATTAGAGTATAATAAGTGAATAAACATGTTTAGCGTATCGATTAACTACACTAGTATACATGAATATTTTTATAGAAAATATCCAAATTTTTTTGTATAAGTAGCTAAGAGTTGAAAATTTAATACAAGGTTTTTCATAAGTTTAGCTTTCAATAATTATAAAAGAACTTAAACTACTTTGGTGTATTCAAGCCATTAAAACATAAACCACCTTTTTCATCAACCACTGGAAATTATGTCCTAGGCTGAAAAATCATTTTCGTTTAGAATCGTTTTTCATATACAATGATAACTATCATTAGATTCAAATTTAACACTCCTATATAATACATAATAATGATCCACACGGCACCTAAATACCTAATGTACAGCAGAGTGGTACCCACTTGCCTGCTTTTTTTTTTAAATTGAAATGACATTTTTCGTTAAGAGGATTCCGTCTTATAGAGGGTCCGTTATAAAAAGGTAATACTGTATTATTTACATCATATTATGTATAGAATATAAGTGTTTCTGAATAGCATATATATATTTTTTTATAGGAGTTTTCGAATATTAGGAAGTTTCAGCCAGTGGCGGCGTGAATTGTTTGTTATTTTATTAAGCCGCCTCTTCTAACTAAAGTGGGAGTGGGCGTCACAATGACTCCAGTTTCCAGAATCTAGATGGCTAAATATTGTTTATAATTTATACACATGTAAATGTGTACCGTACATTAGTGGATATTCCGAAGGATCAAGGAATAAACCTGCGTTAAAATGTGTGAAAAAATTGGTGGGTGCGGGTACTAGGTATTTATTTAAGGTAGTCGCTTCATAAGAAAAAAATACACTTGCCAAGCAAGACCTTATTCCGTCTTCCAAGACTTAGATCCAGCTTTGGTAGTACTCAGTAGAACACCGTGCCAACTACCAACCACTAATAAGACGAGAATGGAAAATTACGAAGTCTGAAGAATATTGGATATATGGGTAGGTCTTAAAATGTGAACAATATGATCTAAATTCTAAAGGAAACCACTGCTTTAGCATAACAACTTAATTATTATACACAATTGTATAGTCATGTGCTTATACTATATTATTATTTAATCTTTGTGAGAACTGAGAAGTGTAAGTAGATTATAATATCATACATGGAAATTGGAAATATGGAATAAATACCTATCTACTGGCTACTGGAATATTGAACACGATTCACGAACGACATGAAAACGTTTTAAACCGTTAGATGTCGTCATACGAATCGCGTTTTCATAATAATATTAATAATAATAACAATAATGATAATCATGGTATAGTTAGTAGTGTTGTATGGAACGAGTTTTCCACTCGTCGCGTAATTTCACGCGCCCGTCGACGACGTCTGCGCCCCACCGATGCCCGGCGCCAACGCGCATGCGTGGCGCTACAACCGCCGGCTGTCGGGCTGCCGCCGTAGCCTTGCCGATCGCCGTACCTTACGTCGCGATAATACTCTACCGACGGTAACATTTACATTATTATTTATTAGTTTATTACGTTGAACGTTCCCTTCTTATCCGGTGTCGCACTGTCGCGCGGTTCAATCATTTCTACCTGCCATTATTATTGTTATTAGCGTTACAAGACGAAAATCGTCACTCGTTGCTATCTGCTGTACGGTATTATAGTGCGGTCGTACGAGAGGATTTTCTTTCCCTGCTCGTCGAGTTCGATTGCGCGAGTGTACTCGAGACAATCGTCGTTTTTTCGACGCCGTTAGTGTCGAAAAAAAATCAGATTAAGACTATCCTGGTACAGAAGGGTGGCCCGACACCGACCGATATTGGGGTAGTACCATGTCGCGAATGGATTTCACGCCGCTTCCAGAGCGAAGGTCTTTCGAACTCTTCGTCTGGGAAATGTGAGTAGGTACGAATCACGAAATTGGAATCGTTAACGTATCGAAAGCAACTGACAGTCAGTAGGTACTCGTTTGACGGACATAAACCTTAGTGGACTTCTACAGTTCTATTCTCTGAACCGAGTCGGGGCCACATCTCACTAGCCAGAACTACACGGAGAAGTTGCCGCAACAGATATTATTTCACATGCAGGCTTCGCAATGAGGAAACTGAGCGGTAAGTGTCGATTTGTGAACTTTTACATATTCTCCAACCCTTTACCCTTTAGGAAATAGTTTAACCTTTTTATATTCCCAACTGAGTTGTTATGACAATGCATTTTAATGGTCATATGGTATTTGTCCTAACTAATCGTGTAGGAAATGATAGAATGTAAGAGCCTACTATTGATTACAGCTTGTGAAGTTACTCAATTGTACTATTAAATACCTAAGCCTAATTTTAAGTTGATGGTAAATCATCTACGGTCATTTTTGATGTTTAAATACTTTCTGGTTACTAAACTATCTCAGATCAAGTTTAAACAATAGTGATTGGTTGGTTTATTGTAATTTTGTTATTTATCTATTTACCTAGTTTAATTTTTTGAAATTAAATCAAGATTTTTTACAAAATGTCAAAATTATTAGTAGGTATACTGCATATATACAAAGGAAAAAACAAAATAAATTTAATTAAGTAATTTTACCATATTAACTACAATTATTTATTACTGAAAGAGTCATACTTTTTATTTTTTAATATTTGTAATGATTGACAAGGTACCTATAATATAAAGAGGATATGTAAAAAATCTATTTAAAATTTTGTCCATATTATTGAAACGCTCTTTACTCTTATAACTTATAAGAAAAATATTTTTATTGTATTAAATGTTTATATTTTGGTATTTAATGATTTAGTATACTTTCTAAAAAATTATTGGGAACACCTTTGGGTATATCCAGATATATCAATTGTGTTTTGTACTTAAAATCTCGACTTAAATATTACTATTAATATTTATAGTATTACACTTTTAATTTTTATAGTTACATTAACATTAATCCTCTCATTAATCATTTACGGTTATAGTAAATACTAAAAAATGTAATTAATTCAGCTCAGTCAGACAGATGTTAGACAGATGGCATTTTTATGAAACAGTTTTTTTATTTTCAATTCTCATGGGTGTGAGTATTTTGTATAATATTGTATAATATGTAAAAACATAAAAAACAAAGGTCATCTCTGTATAAAATATATCTATAAATAATTGATGTACTCGTGTACATTTATCTAGGTACCTATCATAATGGCATAATATATTAATTTTTTTTTATTGGCAACAGTTAAACATAAACAAAAAAATGAAATTTATTTTAATTTAAAAAAAAAAAATGTTTGTTTGTGGTTTTTATACTTCTAGACTTTTATAGTAGGTATAGACAATTAGGTCTACACTGAAATGTGTATTATGTTGTTTATAACAACATACTGACATATGCAACCCATACAGAAAATTAAAATTTACTGTTTAACATAGTAAGTGTATAACATATTATGTTGAAACATTGGTTAATTTGCTTACTCATAATATTTTCATAGTATTGTATACCTATAATAGGTACCTAGTAGTTTTTCATATTAGTATTTAAAATATTTGACTGAATTTTAACATTAATTATGAGGTTAATTTCCTATCATTACCAATATCATACAATGTTATGAAAATTCAAAATATATTAAATACCAATGAACATTAATTTGATATGAGTTCACTGATCTCAGTATTTTAATTAGTCCAATTTCCCAAACTTGCCAAAAAAAAATGTCTATAAGCAATACTTTGAATTAAATAGTATAGATACTTAACATATTTTATTATATGACCCTAAAACAAAGTATGAAGAGTTAAACTTTATAATGAGTAAAGGTTACAACAACCTCAGGGGTCTCCAAACTTTTTTATTCAAGGGCCACAAAAAATATCATCTCTTAGCGGGCCAAAAGTTAATACATATATTATAATTTATAACACATAAAATTTTTAATTTTTAAATGTTAGATATCTCCTCTTATATTTACTATTCTATGGGGGCCGGTTAAAATTTGTTCGAGGGCCGTAGTTTGGAGACCCCTGTTGTATAGTATTTCTGAAAAAAATATTGTCATTTTAAAATGTCTTTATTTTAATTAATATATTTTAAATTATATATTAATCTAAATAGTACTTAGCAATATTATATTCAAAATTGTTATAAAAATATATGATTTGGATAGTTAAAACATTTTTCTCGAGCAAAATCAAGATCACATCAAAAGTTAGTTGCCCCGAGCAGTTACATACTGTAATGTGACACTGACTGATTGCTATGTTAAATTATTTTGAAATGTTTCCTTTTATTTTTTCTGTTCGCTGTTTTTCAATTGTATTCTATGAAGTTGGTTTAAGTTAGGTAAAATAAAGTAACCATAATAAAAACTCATAAAACTGCTTGTGTCAGATTCATCATGATTCATCATGCTACTTCCCCTTGTCTTTTGACTGTCCTAGTTGAAGGAAAGTATGAGTATAATCTGCAGTATAATAAAATAATTTTAAATATTATGATATGTACCTAGTTGATATAAATGTGGTTAAAAATATTTTATGTTACTTTATCATTTTGATTTATATTCTGATTAAATACTTTAGTTAATGATGTCAACTGAGCCTATTGACTAAACTATATTATAGTCTAAGTTGTCTATATAAGCTATACACAGCTTAACACAATTAATAATACACTTGTCAATTTCTATCATTTATTTTTTTCCGAGAATAAAAAATTTTAAATACCACAAAACGAATAATATTTACTAAACTAGGAATATTCTGTAATTTATTTTGGTAAATTTATATTTGTTTTAATGCAATATAATTTATTTATATTAGATCAATAAAAAAACTGAACAAGTGTACATTCTATGGTAATTTCCTTATAAATTCTGAGTTAAGACTACTGTTGTAGGTAGGTACTCGTTTATGAATAGGTCACTGTAATGACTAATAGATGACGTGTTAAAATTGAATTCAGTGATCATTGCATCATAAAACTGTTCTAAACAGTGATGAGATCACTATTTCTAAGGATATTTTATAATTTATTTATTTATTATTTAGGAATATAATAGTGAACTAAATTCTTGCCAATTTGGCATTGCTTATGTATGAGCTTAATTTGCAAATAAATCAGTTAACCATTGTATTTTGGATAAAGTAGAAAGCTACTGAGTTTGTTTGTATTTACCTAAATTAAGCTTCACAACTTATGATGATCCAAGCGGGTAAAGTAGGTGCCTGATTTCATCCTCGTGTTATTTTTCATTTATTTATTAGAATTTGTCAAATTGCGAATTGAAAATGTTTTTTTAATCTTGTTAAATGTTATAAACGCTACAAGTTATGATAAGCATATTTAGAAAAAAAACTAAAATAAATTCAAATATTTTTATTACCTATCAAAGTATCAATGCCTTAAAATTAGTCTGAATATTTTAAAAATGTCTGTTGTGTAAAAAATGATAAGTAGCAATAGTAGTAGGATGTTTCAAGTTATTACAAATCATATTTTTGAATATCGAATTTTGACAAAATGTTAATATTATAAATATCTTTAGTATTTTGTCAACATTTGAATTGTTCGAACTTGAGCCTTTCGCGCCTATGACGAACAGTGTGCCCCTTTGATACATGTATTGTCATCCCGCTAACGTTCCAACGCCGACGTACGTTTGCGCGAACTTTTGGCGACCGGCTTCGCTGACCACCGGTTGTCCGCGCCCCGGCCGGCTGTCTTACCAACGGTTGGACCGTTCGTTCCGCACCGGCTCGTGCCCGTGTGTGCCGAACACTTAACCTCGTGGTTGAACCCTTTTCGTGTGCGTGCCCTTTTTGTGCCGCCCGTAAAAACGTGTCGTGTTGTCGTCGCGCGCGTTTCGTCTTTTTCGCACCACCGTCCGGTATTGTTCGCCGTGACCGTGGGCGCTGGTCATTTTGTACCACGTTGTCGTCGTGTGTCGACCAAAGACCTTTAATTTTTTTGGAGATCGACGGTGCGTTTGTTGATTGCAGTGTATTCCGTAGGCTAACGGCAATATATAGTAATTATTAATATATACCCGCGTCGATCGTAGATCCGCCGTATATTTATTGTGTGCACAGGAGTGACTCGCGAATATCACTCGTAGCACGTTAATTTACATTTACACGTGCCCGCATTTTCTCGTGTACGCCGAGCCGATTTTACGTTGCGACTCTGTAACGCGTCTTTCGAGAAGTCAACGACTTCGCCAATGCCCAGCTGTCCACACCACGTGTCATTTCGGAAATCGTCGTGGGATCCCGACGTCCACAAGCAGTGACCAGCGGTATCGTTAAAACCGTATATTATTTGTCTTTATTGAATTTTATATATTGCACATTCGATTGTGCCCCCTTTTTTTTTTATTATTATTATTTTCATATTATTGTAAATTGTCATGCGACTCTCAATATTAGTATAATTATTGTTATTATGGCCATTGTCTGAAGAGACGTCTTCGGCATAGTCTATTTATTATATTTAGTGTGTTTTACATATTCAATATTTAATATATGTATATTATATTGTGACACTATATTTGGATTATTCTCATTTTACTCCCACACATCCGCGAGTCGTCAGTAAACTGCTGCTAATGTAAGTGCTGGCGGCGCAACATGAACTTTAAACGCTAATACGAGCGATAATAATTAAATTTTTAATACGAATTTTAGATTCTTAGCGGAGCGATGAATGTATTGATTTTACAATGTCGTGTTTTTTTTTTTTGTGTGTACACGAGAACGTGTCGAAATAATGCTCCAATTTTAAACTTTGGGGATGGTTTCCGATTTGTAAGTGAATCTAGTTAGTGCATTGGGGAGTTCATTTTTTGAATTTCCCTATAGTTTTCAAAAGCGCCGGGAAAAACCAAAAAAAAAAAAATTAAGGAAAAACGGGAATTTTTACGCAAAACCAGTTTTCGACCAAATCCATTTTTTATATGGTTGTAATTCAAAAACTTATCATTGTAAATACTTGAAATTTTCACCAAATGTTGATGTCAGTGTTATCCAAGGTTTATAGATAATATTATTATATATATATATTATATATTATCTATAAACCTTGAGTGTTATCTATATACAGTTAAATTTTCAAAAAAGTGTCGATGAAAAGTTCGATTGAAGTGTCGATAAAAAAAATTTGGATGACCAAAAAATATTGAAAATTTAATACATGGTTCCTTATAAGTTGTTCTGATTGTAGCTAAAAAAAATTAAAAATCGTTTATCACAATTTTTTTTTTATAAGCGTTTATAGTTATTTTTACGAAATCTGTCGAAAATGCGAAAATTTGCAAGTAAAAAAGTTGAAAAATCATAAAAATGTTTGTGTTTATAACTAAGGATTAAAAATACAACACTAAGTTTTCCATAAGTTTTTCTTCAAGTAGGTTAGGAACTCGAAGCATCATTATAGGAAAAATTTTAAGTGCGTTTGAATTTTAAATTTTTACGAAATAGCGTAACGATAACGATTTATCCTCAAACGATTTTAAACATTTGTTATTATTCATAAAGTATAAGTCGTAGATACTTGAAAATTTTATCAGTTATTTAGATTGGCGTTTTCTTTACGTGATTTAATTTTCAAAATATTTTGACTTTTTTGAGCTATTTATAAACAACTAAAATGTTCAATTTTTCTGAAAATTTTGTTTTGAAGTGTCGATAAAATTTTTATGGCCCTATTAAAATACTTGAAAATTTAATACAAAGTTTCTCGTAAGTTATTCTTATAGTGATTAAAAAATTATAATAATACATAGGCACAATTTTTTTTATTAGCATTTGAAGTTCAAATATTGACAAAACTTCGTCAAAATCATGTATATTTGCAAATTGTTTTGTAGGTATAATCATTGATTTTAGAATATACTAAAATATATATTATTATATAATAATATAATAATATTATATATTATAATATTATTTATTATTATTATTATTATTATATTATTATATTTTAGTATATTCTAAAATCAATGGTATAATTCATAAAAAATTTTGTATAAGTAGTTAAGAGTTGAAAATTTAATACAAGATTTTTCATATGTTTAGCTTACATTAATTATAAAAGAACTTTAATTTGGTGTATTCAGGCCAATAAAACATAAACCACCTTTTTCACTAACCACTGGAAATTATATCCTAGGCTGACAAATTATCCCAGTTCAGAATCGTTTTTCGTATACAATGATACCTATCATTAGATTCAAATTTAACACTCCTATAGGCTATAATATATAATAATTATCCATACGGCACCTAATGTATAGCAGAGCGGTACCCACTCACCCACATTTTTAAATTTGTAATTTGTTACAAGAATAACCTCAAGAATAACTTAATAATATAATAATAATAATAAAACGTAATATTAATACGCTGTATTAAGTGTTGAATGTTCATGGCGTTCAGACATTTTATCTCAAAACTATAAATCTGCAGCGTAGCAAAATATAAGAGTTCAGTAGAATCAATTTTATGTAATTAGCGCTTTAATATTAGAGTGAATTATTTGATCTATTATCAAACTTTAAGGTAAGTATATTTTCTGTGCTTGAAAGTTGATATTTTAAAATTTTTAAGTTAATTTTAGTTGTTTTTAAATTGTATTATTTTATGTATATTGTGGTACATTTCTTTAAAAATTAAAATACTGTTAATAATTAACCTACAAAAACAGATTATTATCACGTTCTTATCTTTATGTTTGATAATAGGACAATTTTACTGTACTATATTTCAGCGTCAACTATACATTTAATTGCTTCTATTAATCTCAAATTCGTTTTAAACGCTGTAGTACATTTAATGACATTTAAAAACTAATTTAGTTAGACAGAGACAACTTAGAACACATGCGGTTATAATTATTGATTTGATTTATGTGCTTATCATTTTTCTAGTACTTGTATTGTGATTTGTGAGTAACTAGGTAGTTACCTAGTAATTTATTAAATCATTAAATGATTAATGAGAACTATCAGAAACTAATGGCACTTAAAATGATTAGAGGTTGGGTAGGTCATTGTTTGAGGTGCGTATAGTATTAAAAGATAAAAGCTTACTCATCGGTTATTACTTTTTGTTCACCCAGTAAAAAATTAAGATTTAATGTAAATTTATTTTATTTATTAAATTCCTGCTATTCCAAAGTCGAATTTATCCCAAACTCGTTGTGGAACAAAGGATATCGAATAATATTAACGGAGCATAACTACTGTGACAAGGCTCTAATAAAAATCGCTTATTTATCAGTCATTATAAATGTATAGTACCTATATTAAAATACTTATTTTAATAGTGGATCACGGCCCTGTAAATTATCAAAATAATATAGTTATCTGAAGTACGTGATCTATCAAAACTAGAAACAAGTAGTTCATAGTGTAACATAGATTTTCACCATTATTTTAGCAACTTACTTTCTAGTAAAGTAAAAGCTCCTTTAATTTCTAAATAATATTTATGTTTTATAACACGCTAAAAGTATTCAATGAATGTCCTTACTCCTTGGTATAGCCGGTATAGGCTTATAAAATGTTCATTATAATTTTAAGTTTTATAGATGAATCCAAGTTTATTCAAATTTGATAATATGCATTCCATTTATTACCTTAGATAGTGAAACTTAGTTCTACTTAACTCATAATTATACGAGCAAAAGAGTTTTTTCTTATTTTTTTAAACTTTAAAAAGTATTTTTTAAATGTCATTGCGTGTCGCTTACCTAAACCAAATTACCTACGATTCCTGTAAATGAGATCTATAATTTCTGTTACTAACGTTTGGACTTGGATCTTCATCTTTAGAATTTTCTGCAGTTTAGTCTGCACTCATTAAAATATAACCTTTATTATATTTCCCCCGGCAAAAGGATTCGTCTATCTCAAAAATTAAAAACACAGTCGATGGCCACACTTCTTTGCCGTTTTCAAAAGTGATCGAAAACGCAACATCCTAATACCGGCGAGGGAAACACATCGTCGAAGTGGCGTATATGAACTTAATCAATGTAAACTAAAAAAGCTACTAAAAACGCGAGCGTATGATACACGTCCATGTGAAACGGTCTATCACTATTTGAACCAATCAACTACTGTGTTTGCTTCGTTCTGTTCACTAAACAGTTAAAATTTAGCATTTTATCTGAATCTGGTGAACCCAGTATACATATTTGTTATACAAGTTTAATTATTTTTTAACGTAACGTCAGAATTTTATATTTCTAGCTCTTGTAATTTCTTTTGGTTCCTTGTCACAAAAACACGTATGCACCAGTTATATAGTGTGTTGAATGGAATCATTAATCATTAATCATTATCATTACCTACAATAACCTAATCGTTTAACTTGCATGGTTATTTCATACAGCAACAGGCACAACAAGTTGTAGTAAACCGAAAAAATTATTGGAAATAAAAATTTATAGGATATTAATTACCTACGTAATTATTCAGTTATTGAATTAAAAATAATTTAACTGTATGTTTGTCTGATATATATATATTTTTTTTTAATCTAATTAAGTATAAATATTTTTAGAAATTGCAATACCAGATATTTTCTCTGTTATTTCTTCCCCTCCAGTTGATTTGTAAGAACTTCACTACCTCGCAAAAATGTGTACAATCGTGCATATTAATTATTATATACATAAAATTATAACCCCACTTATTATAAATTTGTTATTATAGATGTCATTATTTTTATTCTAATGTTCTACACAATCTACTTTATTTTACCATTAAAAAAAGTACTTTAAATACTATAAACTATAAAGTAGAATACAGATAGTTTATATAGATTTCAAAGGATACCGTGTATAGCACAATTTTACTATACATATGGTATCCATTTACTTATTTTGTAATAGGATAATATTATCATGAATAATAAATATATATTTTTGTACTTGTGTATTCGTGAAATAAAATACATTCTACTGTGATGCATTTATACATTTTTTTTTTTTTTTTTTTAAGGTTACAAAAATAAAGATAGGTATTGTTACATTATAATATTTACAGTTGGTTTACACATTACTATTAAATTAAGTTGTAAAGACCTGTTGATTTCAGAAATTGTAACATCTTGGCATTCTCTTCGGTGTTAGGTCCTAGTGCTACGTCGAGAGTCGTGTCTAGCCCGATGGTTTGTCGATCTTGTTTATATTTGAGGCATTCAGTTACAATATGTTTCACTGATGCATTTATAATGTGGTTGCAAAAACTCGTATGTTTACCAAAATAGTTCTCAATTATTAAAATATATTATACCTAAATCATTTCCTTTGTCACAACATTCAACACTAACTCTGCATAATTATTACGTCTATTTAATGAGTATAATAGAAGTATACCTTATTCAGTTTTCTGCAGAAAAAAAATTGTGTTTGTGTTAGTTTTTACATGTAAGTAGAGGTTTAATAATATTTAATGCTATATCACCAACAGTTTTCAATAGAGCTTCCCTGCTTACTATATTAACATTTTTGCAGTTTTCTTATCCATAAGTAATGGAGAAATTAACTCAAAGTGCTTTGTATAATTGTACTACGTGAGATATGTAATTATTAGCAAAATTATTCTATTATTAAAACTAAAATATACGGTTTGTGATAGAAAATCGGATCTAGCACTAAAAAATAATTTAAAAAGCGGAATATTTACGCAACTCCAGTTTTCGAGAAAATCGATTTTATGTTTTGTTGGAATTAAAAAACTAATAACCACAGTTCGCAGACTTGAATTTTTCACAAAATATTATTTATATTATCTTTTTCTTGACAATGTACATTTTTAAACATCTGTTTAAACTCTTTTAAAAAAATCAACATTTAAGAAAAAAATCTGGTATATTTTTTTAAATTCAAAAATTTGAAAAGTTAATTCAAGATTCCTAAAGTTGTTGTTAAAGTAGTTTAAAAATGTCTAAAAATTATGTTTTATTCCTTGTTTTATACTTCATTTTATATGGTATCTGACTAATGACGATTTCGGTTATTATATCTGTATAACTATATTATGTCTGTATATCTGTATTACTATATAATATGTCGTACCTATCAATTTTTATATGCTATTTGACCCCCAAAAAATAAGTGTTATTAATGTTAATATTATGATATATTTACAGACATCTGGTGGACGTGGCCAACGAATTATCTGATAATAACTAATAATAAGTGATAACAAATTAAAAAAAATTAAGTATGCTATACACTTACATTTGACGTCTCTGCTTATGTTGTACATTATGTTTACGTCATGTAATTATGTACGGTGGTGTAAAAACGTTCGAAATAGTAAACTTAGGATTAATAGTAAGCTAAAAAATTTTATTTCATTTTAATGAGTATATCTAGGTATATGTTAATCTTAAGTAACAGAATTGCTTTTTCTTTTTCTTTAAATATTTTTTAAAATTATAACTCATTAAAGTAGAAATATTGGTAAAAATCATTAGAAATAACAGGGATGATGTTATTTTAAAATTTAGTAATTGATTGATTATAGTATAGGTCGGAAACATAGGCACAATATGGGGGGTGCTCGGGGGTGCTTAGCACCCCTAAATTTCATATTAGCACCTCCAAATTTTTATTAATAACATTGAATTTTTATGTGAGAGTAAGCAAAGTTACTCACGGGTCACTTTGATCAACTTAAATCTAGCATTTTAGCACCACCATAATAAATTCAAACCAATTTGCACCTATGGCCGGAAATAATTTCATATAAATAAGCCGTTTTCAAAAAAACATGATTTTCAAAGAGTCCCGCAATAGTTAAGATAAAAAAACATACTAAATAGGTAGTCTAAATATTTATGCATTTTCTAAAGAACCACAGATTACGTGTTAAGAGCCTTATGCTACTCTTGAAGCCTAGGCTTGGTATTATGAAATGAACTAAATTAAATGAGAATTGTTGAACATGAATTTGCAATCTATATGTATTTTTACTAATAATAAGCGAATATAAATGAATATAATATTAATACGGAATGACAAAATGTGTTAGTAGTGTAACCAGTAACCACCCCTCTGACAATAGATTGTTTGCGCCTCATGCCTTCTAACCCATCATATAGAAAAATAAATTACCTTTATGGATTTAAAATATCCTTAGAAATGGAAGCGACACACCATTTCGACTCACAGTCGTTTTACTTATGATTTATCATTGAATTAAAATAATGTTAAATGCATCCAATAGTAACGTGCTCAAGGACAAGATACGCCTATAGCTGAGCGAAATCCCCGTTTTTTTTTAATTTGAAATGTGATTTATTAACTTCCGTTAACACTAAACATTTGTAAACAATTATTACAATTTTACTGAAAAATCTCTGTTTTATACAAATTTTTGTTATCATATTTATTTATAGTTCAATATGAACAATTCACATAATTTAGTATCCTATTAGGTATTATAATATATTATTATACTGTCACCGTATATTTCGATTAATTGTGTGATCCGTGATTAGATTTCTTATCGTTCACTAAATTAAATAATGTTTAGGTTAAACGATTTCACTTTAGTCATTAATAATAATCACCTAACCCATTGCGTAGTTGAATATTTTTTCAACTATTTGGTATTTTGTGTTTATTGGTTAACCACACTGCTTACACAAAATATGGAGACAGTGTAATAAGTATCTTAAATATTATAGAATAATTAATTTTAATTCACCAGTGTCAAAAATAAATATTGTAGCCAATAAAGTACGCATTGATTATGATTTATGAATAATAAAATTGTCTATTGCAGGATGAAATTAATTTTACTACCCCGAGTTTCAATGAGATTCTTATTTCTTTGGATTAATATTAAATATTCCGATATTAATCAAGGTATAAATTATTAATAACTTTGTGTGTGACCAGTTCCATACCTGTGGCACAATTTAAGTTTTGAATTCCCTAGATTTGTATGGTCTTTATTATCAATATTCAATAACTTATCCTTAAATATAATAATAATGATAAAACATTAATCATTAATTAAAAAATATATAACCAACATACCTAAATACTTATAAATTATAAATTATTTCTCATTTATAATTTATAATGAATACGACGTGCTTCGTTTAGCATTTATTTAAATTTATACAATGATTCGTATGTGATTATTTAAGCTAGTATTTATATATTTAGATTGTTTTTTACCCGCTTTAATTTAATTAATAACCATTTTTTTTATATTTAATAAGATTGTGTAATATGTAATAATTATTATATTTCAATATAGATTTAAATAAGTACCTATATCAATTTCAAAGAAACCATACATTTTTTTATTTCGATATAATAGATGGAACATCTTACAGTTCTAATATTTTTTTTTTATATATCAGTTATTAAAATGTGTTTTTTTACATATCAAAATTTAATTATTTTTAATTATTCTATATTATTAAAAAATAACGTTAATAATACTTTATTCACATCACCATATTAATATCTATAATTGAATTTTAAGGCCCTTTTTAGTTTTATAGGTACAATAATAATTGTTAATACTTCTTTCTATATCCATAAAAAATAGTTGTGCAATTTTAAAGCCGTTTTTATTTTTTTCTAGTAGGGATGGACTATACCCACGATCAATTACCATTTTTATAAAAAAATATCCAGACAATGATTATAAATTTTTACTTAAGTATATTTTCGTTTGTTAAAAATTTTAATTTGGATTTCGTTTTATTTTACCTACTAAATTGGATGTCATACCATTTTATTATATTTTAAAGAATCTTTTTTAGTCTTTTAAAATAATTTTCATAATTTATAAAATCGTAAAAAACCATGTCAATAAATCATTCGTATTCATCATATTCGTATTATATATCTATATAATTATAGGAACGAAATTTTGTGATAGTGTGCAACATTTTTGTCTTATTGTAAAGGTTTGTCTAGATAAAGATCATCGGCCAAAGTAATATAATGTTTTTTTCTAGTAATTATGAATTAATTGTTCATTTTTAGTGTTTTGTTTTGTGCGTACAGTTTTATTGGTATTCACTTTAGATAGAATCACATATCATTTTTACTTATATGATAATCACTATATGCCTTTTCAACTAAAATTTTTATTTTGGTAATAAACAAATCACTACCTAAATGTTAATATTAATTTAATTCAAGCAATTATCAATTTTTTAGATTAATTACGTATTACGGGTTATCTATAATTTTGTTATTATAACCTCCTTTATATAATATAAATACATTTAAATTATCTTTATTTATAGTATACCTAACTTAATTATAATTAAGTTTTTTTAAAAAATAAGTTTAATATCTAATAATTTGATTAGAAGCTAATAAAAGTACAAAGGTACCCTTATGTGTTCTTAAAAGTTTTAATTAATCATCAATTCAAATAAGATTATTGAAACAGGGTTTTTAAGTACCTAATTGAAAATGTATTTATTTATTAGTTTAATAATAATCATAATAATAGAATATTTCGGCAATAGTTTTATAGTGAATTTAGAATTAACAAAAAGTAAAGGTTAAATTATTGTAGCCTATGTATAAAAAATAAACTTACTGATAAATGTTTTTTTGTCAAATTTTTTACCAGAAACATACAAGTTTAGGTACAACTTGGTATGAAGTATAGAAATATTAAACTACCTTAAATACTCTCGACTGTACTATATACCTTCAGACCTTTTATATATACCTGTATATTTCTTCAATCTTCAAATATTAATTCAGATTAGGAGGTAAGGTAGACTAGGTATATAGTGTTTAGTCTATATTTTATAGTATTATACATTTATTCCCTACATGGTTTAAAATATTGATTAAGAATCGTTTTCATGAATAACATATCTCGCTTTTACTTTAACTTGGTATTAATATTTAAAATATTAAAAATACGATTTGTATTATACAGTGCTTTATAATATATATTTTAGTGATAACTAATAATATTCGTTATAACTTGACAAAAATATATGGTTTATTAGATGTTTTTCGTAATAAAAAAGTGTGATTCAATATTATAGACTACATGTCATTACTCATTATACTTTAAGTGTTTTATTATTATTGTATAGACCTTGGTTAAAATTGATAAACATAAGCACGATCAAATACAAATTTTTCAATTGTGTATTTAAATTAAGATAATGAAACAATTTTATTTATCCGAAATTTACTAATTATTTGTTTCAATGGTGGTAGACGGATAACAATTATTGTAAAGTCAACCGGTGTATGTATATTATACTCCTATGTTTTATAAATAATACACGTTTACGGATTTAGATTTATTTTTTATTAAATTATAGAGAATGTAAAATCTATAACGAATAATTTTTTAATTCCACAATCATATACAATATGCTTATATTTATAATATAATAATTTATTTCGTATTTTAATTCTGTGATTTATTATTTGCCGAGTTATTTTCTTTATCCTCGTAAAGAAAGTTGGTACCAATGCTCGAGTAGTTAATGCATTTCAGGTAGTCTAGGACATGTTGGACGAGTAGCCCTATATGGACCGAACTGTAAAGACGTTACTTACCAGATCGCTTAACTTTTAACCAATAATATGTTTAAGACTTATGAATTATGATGTTGTTAAGCTTAAACTTGACTTAAATTCTTTAAAAATCTTATTATATCTGTTATTTTGAAAACCCAACATAATATTATGTAAGATAATCTTCTAGAATTTGGATGTTATTGTTGAGTATTTAACTTTAGTGCGTATCCTATATAGTGATTAATTTATTGAGAGTAAGAGGTTTATGTTTCCATCGTCTTAAAATAATGAATTTTTGTTAGACACTACGTTATATGCCAACTCATCATTATATACAGGGTGTTTCACTGTCATTGCCCTCATATAATATATACTTGCCTGTCTACTATATGGGTTCATCTATTTTCTTTCTACTCTAACATTGAAACTCTCATAAATTTATATACTTAAGATTTATTAATTTACCTACTTAAAATGATTTCCCTGAATTTTAAGTACACAAACCTTCAGATAAAAGTTTTTATATTTTAATTTAGGTAATAGGTATGTAAAACAATACAAATACTATTAATAATTTTGGTAAATTTAACTCTTAAAAAATATTAAATACCTAAAAAATAATATCAACGAAACAACGCGCGTTAAGACATTATATATATATTTATATTGTAAGTATAATAATACTCGATGATATTAAATTACATTTCTACTTATATTATGTAACTTGAATTAACTTCTAATATACTTAAGTTATCAGTTAAAAGATTATTAACTCGTTAAACATGATTAATTTTACTGTTCTTGAAACTAATAAAATAATATCAGCTTTCAGTAAATATCGTGTTTTATGTGACAATTTTAAATAAATTTAAAATTATATACTTTAGAAAATTATGAAATATACTACTTTTATACAACTGTGGTTTTTTTTTTTTTTTTTGTAAACTTTTCATTAAGCGTACAGGTAGGACTATATTGTATGAGTATTAAAAAAAAGTTGATGTAGTTTACTTTAAAAATCAGACACCTCTTATAGCGTCTGTGGTGAAACCAATCGTGTTTATTCCTTAGTTCAGTGTTAAAATATTTTTAACTCATTTTAAGGATAACTCAGATCAGCAATAATATAATGTACATGAATGGCGGAAACATGTTGATGAATATATATAAACATCCCCATTTCGTTTGTGGCAACTAGGCCGGTCACGTAAAACGAGGTTTTTGTGTGAATACTTTCCCCTGTAGGACAATAATATATGCTCTGGACTCTACCGTGCTTACTTTCAGATATAAGGTATTAAAAAAAAAATAAATAAAATACAAATACGCGATATTTTATATTGTCATGGCACTTATTTTCGGCATGGACTTCAAATGTGATTCTGTGATAGGAATTCTTCTAAACCCTAAACTATCTATTTATCAATCGATTATTTTCGAGTGATGCATAAATACAAAATATAAAATATAGTTAAATGTTAACATTTTAACAGTTTGTACATTTATGAAAGGAATAACTTCTTAAAAATTATAAATAATATTTTAATATTTGTATTGTACTGTAGCCTGTAGCCGCTGTAGGTATACCTACCTACATTTTAATTATTACGCATAGTTTTTTTAAGGTTACGGTTGTTTTTGTTTGATATATTTTATGTTCTTATTACTAAATCGTATTGTGTTATTGTTCGTTTAGTATTTAATAGAACCTTTTGATTTTACTATTAAGAGGAGACAATTAGTTATCAATTCTAAACAATACTAATATCAATTGTTAAAATGAAAATTGATTACATATTATAACCAAAAAGAGAGTTACTGTAATACAATACTAGAAATGTGAAAGTGAAACAAATCAGTAAAATAAAAAAATAAAATAATGTTAAAATAATATCTATCAACAATAGTTAAATATTAGACACCTTAATTTCACTTGGGAAATTGTTAAGAACTCTCTATAATATGGTATAATTTTCATATACCAATTATACAATTATATTTTACTAATCGTTTATCTAACTTAATTTTTTTACCTCAGATATATGATTTATGTGTCGGATATTATATACATATGAATTAAAAATAATGTAATGTACCTACCTATTATTTAATAATAATTATTTTTATTTGTTTTTAAAAAATTATTACGTTTCCTTTATCGGGCATACCTACTTATTTATTTAATTGTTTATCTTTAAAAATTTGTTCCATTTCAATACTTTCAATGATTTACTTGAAAGAAACTCATTAATGATCATCTTTGTTTGTACACAAGGTCATTGTTTCGCCTAAAGTGTGCATAAATCGTTAAACCTAAATCATAGTCTGAGGGGAAGAGAAGGGAAGGGGAGTATCAAGATGACGACCATATGGTGTGTTGTGAAATTCCTGGGCTACCCACATTTATTGTATGTACCTACCTGGCATTATAAGCTACTTTCATCTGTTATGCATTTACATATACCAGAAATAAACCTAAGTTTCCAAACTTCAATGTATACTTGAATTCATTATTATTTATTACTTACTATAAAAATAATTAAATTATGAATTATAGGATATGCTATTTTATAATACTACACAATACTTTTCGATTACATTGGTATTTAGTGATATTTTAGAATAATGTATTATGATGTAATGTACTATTAAGTTATATATGTTATGGCAAAAGTAAATTAATATCGATGTATAAAATTAATATCTAAATTGTATCAACTGTCCTTGCATAATGTCTGAATTGGGACTTCTACCAATTAATTAATATCATATAAGAACCAGTATGATCAACTTATGTGTCACCACAACTAATAATTATAAGCAGTTTGAACTTATAAAAAAACAATAGTTAAAATCAATAGGATACCTATATTATATGTACATATAAATAATTGTGTAATTAAAGTTCCAATATTATTATAAACATGTTTGGTTGTATTGTGAAAAAACCGTCAAATCATTTATTTTTTTACATTTTTATAGAAATGTATTTTTTTTATAATATGTATTTGTACATTTATTATTAATATTATTATTATTCTAGCTTACAAATATTCAATTAAAATATAGTTGTATTTGTAAGAACCTGTAAGAATATTATATTATAATTACATGCTGCAAATGCTGCAATTTATGGAAACGACTATAGATGTCGCTGGTTGTTCTTATTCGGGGTCCGCGTGGGTTTTGCAGTACTGTTACCAGTTGCCGTTTGTACGTTGAAGTTAGTCGGTGGTTGTTAGTTCTATATTCTTGACGTTAAATCTGTATGTGTGTTTAGTATACGTTATAGTAGTGTTAAACGAACTATATTTTAGTCTATTATTGTTTTATGCGGTTTATGTGCGTTATTTTATTATTATAGTTGAATCGTAAGTGATCCGCGGTTATAATTTCCTGTTTTTTTGTTAATTTTATAAAAATTAAATTATCTTTCTTATATTTGTTCGTATCAACTAATTATTCATACTAAAGACGGTATTTAAGACTGTTTACTTATTATAAATCATCAATAATTTTTATTTCTACATACAATAAACAACTCGTTGACTATATGACAATTAAGAATTGCTTTTATGTTTATTGGATTTATCAAATATATATATATATAAATTATATAATATTAATTATATGATAACATTTATAACTACTACTTAAATTTGGAATACTATTCCCCCCTAGCTATTTTATTCTGATTGTTGATTTTAAATTTGATTTGATTTTCCATTGCATTTGAAATAGTATATTTTATTTATTGTACGGATTTGATCATTCTTTACATTATATTGCAGTATGTGTTTACTATAATGTCGTTAACATCTGGTTTGGTTTATTGGTAACAAATAACAATACTTTTTCACTATATTAAGGCGGGAAAATAACACGTCCCTTCTGATTTTAATATTTTTCCCCCAGAAATACGACCCTTCGTAATACCCATGATTGGTATCGTATAAATAAATGTGGGTGGTTTAATATACCATGACGTATAATTGCAGTATTTGTGCTATCAGATTGTTCAGTAAATTGTTACAAATTTGAAATTAGTCTTATTAATATCATAGTTAATAGGTTAGGTTCCTATTATATAGTTTCTTCATATTTTTCTGAAACTAATTTATTTTATACACAAAAATTAAATTTACATAAAATATGTTGACTTACATATTTTTCAATTCAAAAATTATTTTTATTTTTTAAATATTGGTAACTGCCTATATTATATTCAATACTTAGTAGTTACAGTAATTATCGTTTGTGTGCGGGTGTTCGAGATTATACGTGATTTCGTGTCAAAACATTCCTTTCCGTAATAGGCAAGGAATGCAATGTCAAGAACCTGCAGACTACTGTAAAACAACATTATTTTTTAACCTATCATTCATCTTAGTCATAATTGTTATTTAATCTGGTTTCAAGGAAAAATTTTAAAAGATTGATATCACTTAACGGCACTATGAAAAAATGTCAAATTATTTCATATTCTATGGACCAGACCTATATAATAAACTACTATTTCGGTTTTTTATTTTTATTTCCTTGATTATTTGTCAATTATATCAAGTTTTGGTAGCCACACTAAAACATAGCTAATACCTAATTAATATGCATAATTTTATTACATAGCCTAAACACAAGTTTACTACAATTATATCGACTCATAGTACTGAAGTAGTATAATGACTCATTAAGATTAAATTATATTTCTTCTACACGTTCAAAAATTTCAACTGTAACTTGTTATTTACTGTTTGGTATTTCATATTTGTATTATGTAATTAGGTACAAAAACTACCAAGTTAAGAAACTGAATAGTTTAATAGATGGTTATAAATTACAACAATATACTTCTGTGTATATATATATATTATAAATGCTACTAATCAAAGTATAATAACAATATATATCATCTAATATACAACTTTATCTATGTAGCAAGTACTTCGATAAATAAACGCATAATTAATAATCGTCAGTTGTTGATAAATAATGATATCATTATAATATTCAAGAGTTCTTATATATGTTTTGTTTTCTATAATAGGTCACGAAATCGCCCTTGTTCTACTATTAAGCACATGCTTTTCAACTATTTTTTACTACTACAACATTTTGTCTTAATTTTAGACAATTACTTAATGCGTGTATCGTATGTAGTTCTTTCTTCTTATTTGGTCCATGTATTGTGTTTATATATATAGTTAACGAGTCAAACGGATGTATTTTGTTTGAACACTTGATCATCATGTCTGATATACGAAACAGTTTATGGGCACATCCACCCTTACCACCTGGCAAACGAATATTAGATCGTTCAAATTCTGAAGATAGGAAATCAACATTTGGATTTATACGAAAATTTCCATCCGTCCGCCGCAATAGCAAAAAAGAGAGCATGATGGATACCACTTATGAGAGTTTCGATAGTCTATTCGAAGACAATGATATTGTATTAGTCGAAACCGAATATGTTGAAGATTCCAATAAGAATAAAAGACCGTTTACAACAATGTTCAGAAGCCGATCTGATGGAAATTTAGCTGGATCTTCAAAAAGTAATTCAATTATGTCTCACGAGTCTGCAGAACCAAAAGGGTTTACCAAGTATCTGAGAGCGCTGAGTGGAAGTTGGAAAAATTTGTTAAATAGTAAGTGATAAAAGATCAAGATTAAAACAAAACAATAGAATATATTATAATAGATTCTTCTAGTTTTTGGGATTCGGTATAATAGTACTTATAATATGTGTTAACCTATAATAACGTCAAATGTCAATTGAATAGTTCAAACGAACATTTCACCAGGTATAATATTATATAATGTACACGTACCTATGATTTAAATAATATACCCGGACGTACGACACGTATTCAAATCAAATGAATTAAACTCGAGAGCTCAACTGAAAACAAAAAAATTATACCTAGGTAGTTCGATTATACGGACTAGACTGTAATAATAATTTATATTATTGTATTTAAACGTGTGTGCCTATTGTCCAAATATAATCATGTTTCCGTCTTTTCTGTTCCCCTCGTATCAACCAAGCAATCATTTTAATTGCATTTGGTAGACTATATATATTATTTTAAATGTATGATTTCAGATCATTGAATACAGCGTTGGTGTTTAGTCATCAAAAATAAATTAATAATACTTTCAACACTATTTTACCATTATAATGTAATGTTTTAATGATTAATAAATATAATTATACCGTCGTGTCTTGGTTACTAAAAAGATAAATAAACAGAATATTATTATGCATTTATGCCCTTATTGTATAAAATATTTAAATCTTCAAAATTTGGATGATTTGTTTTTATCAATGTTTAGAGTGTTTATAACTTAAAACTTATTTATTTCATTTGGTTGATAAACAATAAAAAACTAGTTATTTTATTTCGTTATTTTTATAAAAATATAAATATAATCTAATAATTTTTTTTTTTTTTTGAAATTTATTGAATATTATTGTTAGAGTAACAGTTCAATGGCATTGTTTAGATTGTAAAATCGTTTTCAATCATTATAATAACTTAAATGTAATTTGTTTTAATTAGCCTTATTATTCATCAATAATTATTGCTAAATTGAAAATAATACACTGGCTACGCGTGCTTACATAATATATATGGTTATATAGAAGCATATTTTATTATCATTCTTGAATCTTGGTGTATTAGACTTGGGGTGTCTTGATTCATGAATAATTGTATACTACAGTTCAATATTAAGAAGACAATTACACACGCGTGTGTTGTCTCCGTCACAAAATTACAACAATCAACTTATGCGTTCAGCAAAATCAACATATTGTTGTTAGCTTTTATATTCATATAAATTGATCTGTTATCAAATTTGAAGAATGTTATTTTTGTTTATAAAATTATTTTAAATGTATTATGATTAAGTAAAATATTGCGATTTAAAAATGCTCATTTAATTAAAAATATAAAGAAAATTAAAACACCGGTAAAAACCTTATATACAAATTAAAGCTATAATGTTCTTGTCTTAAGATAGATAATAGAGCAATTCACTCTAATATTAAAACATCATAAAATTTGTTTTACTTAACCAAAATTCGCAATTTTGTTCGTTTCTGAAACTGAGACATCCGAGGAGACATCATATTATTTTATTCAGGTATGACGTGCTCTTGTCGAGAGTATTATACGTACCTACGTTTTAATATTTTGGTTTCAGTTTATTATTGTCTAGAAAAAAAAAATGTGCATAGGTAATTAATTTTATCTTTTTTAAATTTAAATAACATTTTCTTAATTTAAATAGGTACGCATTTGTTGATTTATATTCAAAGTTCAAATTCTTGATTATTTTCAAGACATATTAATTAAAAAACTGTTTTGCGATCAAAACATCTAAATTAGCATTGTTAAATATTCTTCAATCTTTAAGTTTTTGCTAAAAATAATACCTAATTAAAAAAAAAAATTATCATTTTAGTATTTTCTAATATATGTGTATACTTTTCTATGTATAATACGTTTTAATTAAACAGTTAAAATTTTTACCAATTTATTTTTCAAAGTAATTTTCATTATCTCTATGTTTATAATTAAAATATGTACTTAATCTTATAAATTATACTTGGCCACTAGTTTTGATATAATATATAATTCAGGTACATGATTTATATGAATAACTTTAGTCAGACATAATAATATTATATACCTATGTATTTACTAAATTATTCCTTAATTTTCAAAATATTTTATTAAAAAAACAGTTAATCGCCAAAAATAATATTTATATAGGTATTCTATTATATAAGTATCATAAATAATTAAAATTTTCGTTGCCATATTTTTTTCATTGGTAATTGTTTTAATATAATATGATAAGTATAAAATATAAATTTAAACCTTATTATACCGAGCAACGTGGATTATATAACTACTATAATACTTAATATTATTCACTATAGTTTTTCATTTAATTTTCAACTTAAGGTTAGGCATTTTTTAAAATTAAATTTATCAGTATAAAAAGATGTTATTTTAGATTCAACTTTAAATGAATATATTTTTAATTTTACATATGGAACGTTTTTGGTTTCATGAGTAAAAGAAGTAGTAGGTACATTTTTATTAAGCATCTACTTACCACGTGTCACCCTTCATTTTAAAACCAAAATTAACATCTGTTTTGTATAATGTTTAACGCAGGATTCTGTTATGGGTGAAATGGGTGTATACACTAAAAGTTTAATATCTTGTCTTTTATCATATATTAATAGTTACCAGAATGTACTTTATATTATAATTTATATTTATAGATATTTAACGTATTATAACCAGATCGTTAAATAACTATTCAAATAGTATTCAAAGTATTAATTTATGCTGATTGCTTAGCTTTTTTTTATCGATTATAGTTTCCTACAACTTACTACGTGATTTTAGTTTCATAAAGTTTGTTATTATTTTGCATTAGTGCAATAAAGCATATTACAATATAGCAGACTTCATTATAAAAAAAAAATTATTGACAGAATATTATAAATTACTTCCCACGTATGTTTTTTGTTCTTTTACAAAGGTGCAACACCTACATTTTAGTTGTATTCGCAACCACGCAAATTTCCAATTTAAGAAAACTGGTTTTATTTATTATATTATATTATACATTTACACGATATAGGTGTTGCATGTGTTCAAATCTATTTAGAAAATCAAATCGAGGTCATTAAACATAGTATTAAAGTGTATAGTATTTAAGTGTTATTTTCAAAAATATGTTGATCTAATAGATCTACCCATTTTTATAATTTAAAATTACAATACATATCTACCTACTTATAATTACACAATATATAAATTGTATACAGTGAAACTTCCATATAACGAACTTCCATTTGACGAAATTTTATATTTAACGAATTCTTCTATAAATACGATTTTTTTTTTTTTGTTCCTCACAAGACTTCGTTAAATAGAAGTTTTTCTGTATTATATTTAAACAAAATTTTTTTATTGTTACGGAACGTATTCTTAGTGGTATAATGTTAAATATTTAAAACACATATACATTCTTCTCGTCGGCATTATTTAATTTTGTTTACGTTAAGTCGTAAAATCGTAGAAGTCGTAGATAATAGTTATATACTTATAAACATACTTTTTTTTTTTTGTAGAACTTATATAATGTAAATGAAAAATAATAAATGGATTATCAAACATATTATATTTTTACTAGCTATAACAGTGCAGTTATTTAAATGATACATTGTGTAATTTTCAATCCAAAGATTAAATATAAGTCATAAAATAGTTAATGATTATTATTGATAAATATATTACTTCTTTATTTTTCTAAATAAAATGAAATAACATTATTGTTTTTACGCATATAAATAAATCAAGGTTTTTTGCTTATGTGAATACTGAATAGTGATTTTTTACATCCTTGAACTACCCTCCAAAAGCTTTTGACTTCTTTCTATGAGACTCGACAACATAACTCCCCCTGACAAGTGCTCGAGTTTCTAATAAGTAGTTGCTGGCTTTTATAAAATCAGTACCATTGTTTAATAGGATGCTGAACCTTTTAAAATCTTTTATAACTTTATAGTATATATACATGGAATATATGTGTTATTATAAAACGTATTTCGTAATAAAATGTTTTTTACTAAACCTATTTGATGTACTGATGTTACAGTTAGCAGTATGAACAAAACTCAGAAAAATGTTCCTCAAGTAAAGAAAGTACCTCCACCAGCCATTCCTGATTCAGTTGCATGTCGACATTCAGGTAGTAGCTTTGGATCAACGGGATATAGTAGCTCCAGCGATGACGCATTTCTAGATCCAAATACTTGCATCAAACCAGGTAAAAATTTTCAAAAAAAAAAAAAATATTTTTTATGTATTAATTAATATATAATTTATCTGTATGGATATCTTTTGATTTACATATCATTATATGATATCCGATAATATCATCTATAATATTTTATTATAAAAATAATATGCTCTAAAAGTTATGTAATATCCTATTCCTATTCCTTACTTGTATGTATAAATTAAACATTCAATGCATATGGTATGCATATAAGACACGATGGCCAAAATGAAACGTATACAATCTGAGAATGTCTTGACACTATATTTATTTTCAATCTGTAATCCAAGACTCAATAGCAACATAGTAAATTTGAGTTCAACAGAACCAACCTTGTGTGATTAACTTATATTTGTATACATTGTACGTGGACTTTTTTTGTAAATATTTCAATTTAATGCAAGTTATAGCATTATTAAATACTATGAATTTAAAATGCTCGAATTTCGTTTTAAAATTTAAAAATTGTAAAAATCAAATCTATAAACACGTATAATGTTTTTATAATAGGTGAATTCACTCTAATACTAAACCTAAAAGTACAAGCTTAGTTCTGATGATTGCTGAATTCCCCGAAGTCAAAATAGCGTGCTAAAACAACCATTTTTCTAAAACCTAATTTTTTAACTTTTTAATAATTCTTAAAAATTATAAGAAGTAGCAGAACTTCTGAAGAATTTGTAAAAAAAAAAAAACTAATAGGATACAAAAACACCAGTAAGTATTTGGTATTTGCTTTACTTACCTCTGGCAAATTATTATGTTGTGTTAAATCATCGCATTAAAAAAAAACACATTCTGTTTGGATAATGTGATTTTTCTTAATTATTTACTATAAAATTATCCTAACTTATGTAGTTAAAAATAATTTACAAATACTTATTTTTACACCTTAGGCTTACTGTTAAAAGTTTTATCCATGATATTAATAACTTTATTTAAAGAACTATCTTTTAATAAAACCTATATAACCTATATATGTATGTATGTATATGTATATATGTAGAAAAAAAGAGCTCTGAAAATATGTAAAATAGTATACATAAAATAATTTTAATTGTCTAAGTATAAATTAGAATCACTAATGATCTACCATTTATCTTAAACTAAATATAATAGGATATTAATACTAGGATATAATTGATATATTCAAATAAATCCTATTTTGCATATTTTTATACTTTTAACTTTTATTTTTTGAAGTTAAAAATAATTTATTTTATAATATTAGATATCTATGATGCAGCAGATACTTACTGCCCTATTGGAAACAAATCACCATCCTCCCAGTTTAGTCATCCAGCTTTCACATTTCCAGGATCTACTTCAGTAAATAAAATCAACATTTTAATTTAATTTGTAATGCTATTTCCATTCTATATACATATTATATTTTTATTTAGTATTCTCACCCCAGCGGAAATATAAAGATGTATTACCACCAATTATCACTTCAAGAAGATCAAGGAATTGATATGACTCAAAGTCCTGGTCGTGATAGTCCTGGTTCATCCGGTTCTGGTTCTGGATCTCGTCACTCTACTGCAAGTTTAGATAGTGGCCGTGCTTCAGGGTGTCATCTTCGAGGAAACACTCATTGGCATCCAGAACTTAGTCCATCTACTAGGGTAGAAAGACTTCTCAATCAAGGTGTTCCAGTATGTATTTGATTTTCGTAATTTAATTTTCATTCAGCAATAATTATGAATTTGATTTGAATTTATTCACAGGATAAAGATATAATGTACAGTTGGTTAGTTGATCTACATCTAGAAGAATATTTACCATTGTTTATATCTGCCGGATATGATATGAGAACAGTTTCAAAAATGACACCAGAAGTAAGTTAATTTATATATTTAATATTTCAAACTATTTTAAGTTAAAAATACCAATTATACCATTATAATATTTCTGAAAGATTTATTGAATATAATACAGTATTTATTGTTTATATTTAAGTCTAAAATAGATGTATTGATATATGTATATATGTATATATGTATTTGATTAATTAACTATTAATTTTAATAGGTATAATTATATATTTATTTTATTTTTATTTTCCTTTGTTTACATTAAGGTAAAATTAATTTAAATATATATGATATTATGTTCAAAAGAACAAAAAAAAAATAATCCTTCATTGTTTATTTTTTAAATTTTTCCTACATAATTATAAATTGATTTAATGTATATTAGAACATTTAATTATCTATGTACTTAAATTATTTTCATTTTTAACTTATAGGACTTAACTGCTATTGGGGTAAAAAAGCCAAATCATAGAAAGAAATTAAAAGCAGAAATTGGCTTATTAAATATATCTGATGGATTATTAGACTACATTCCCGTAAGTATTGTTTAATGTACCTTAGTATCTCATTTGTTATTAATATTATGAATTTGATTATTAAGGGATCGTTAGATGAATGGCTTAGATTGCTACGACTTGAAGAATATGGATCAGCGTTAGAAGCTCAAGGCTATTCTACAATTGATGATGTAACTCAATTAACATGGGAAGACTTGGAAGATATTGGTATAGTCAAACTTGGACATCAAAAAAGATTATTACTAGCAATTAAACGAGTAAAGGATATTAAGGCTGGCAAATCATTTGTACCTCATTCTCCATATATTATTCAAACTCAAGTGAGTAAAAATTATGAATTTCTAAATATTGATATTAAAAATCTATCTAAATTTAAAAAAATATTAAAATGTAACTTATCCTTAGAAAAAAATACTAACATTTTTTATTGAATTTTAAATTATCAAAAAATATTATATAGATATATATATATTTGTTTAGCAATTAGTTATGTCATTATCTAGAATCTAGGCATCCACACAAACTACTCTCTTTTTTTTTTTTTTTTTGTAGCTCTTATAAGATAAAAATAATTATTTATTTTTTACTAAAATCAAGGGTATTAAAAATTTATGAATACAATATTATTCTAATTAGTTTATGTATTATATGGTACAATTTTATCAAAACTATATAAGTTGATATTATTAACAATTAAATACAACTATCAAGTTTAAAATATTCTATACGATTGTACTTTTAACTAATAATTTCATAAAAAAAAAAAAAAAATGTCCAGATTAAATGTTTTTAAATTTTAATTTTTTGAGAATATAGTTTTGTTTTATTTTTAATAATGTAATCGTTGCACTGCATTTCCCATTTTTATTTTTTTATTTTCCTTAGTTTTTTATTTTCTTATACAATTTTTAGTGGCCGACATCTTTTAATTTTATTTATATAGTAAACAATGTGGCACTATGAATTATGAAAATAGGGATGTAAGTACTACAAATTATTGCTCGAATTTTTGAATTTTGTTTCTTGCATAAGCATGTTGTGAATATTTTAAGTTGCATGTTTAGATTTTTATTTTTTACAATGCTTTAAATTTGCATTCATTATTATTTAAACCGTATATTGCATCCAAAAGGCCTGCATCGAGTCGCCATTAAGCATTGTAAGCAGCAGTTCTGGATGTGGAACAAGTATCACTAACATAAGTTGCGGTACAGGCAGTGTTGAACTTGATTTACCACGTGTTCATGCCACGTATCACAGCTTTCATCAACCTTGGGAATTAGAGAGTAGCAAACAACTTTATTGCCAAACAGATATTGTCCCCATCAAGGTATACATCTATTTTATAAATTATAAATTGCTATCATCATGTCTTGTTGCTTTTTATCAATTTCTGAGCTTTTGTCAATTTACTAAGTCCCCTAGACCTACTCCGGATTCGAACTGGACACTCGAATTTCAGGAATCGGTAAAGAATTATTATTTCCCCCTTTGATTTTTCTAAATTATATTTTACGTTAAATATTTATTTATTAATATTAAACATAATTTTAGCTTAGAGGAACACATCGTGGAAAATCATTAGAAAGTCTACATGAAAATATTAATTCAACAACTGGAGGAACCAGTAGCTTTGTTGGTCCACCACAGTGGAGACATCAACAAAAAAGTTTTGAAGATGGTGATTTAACACCAACAAATGAAACATCTATTCTTCATGAATGTGGTGGTACATTACCAAGACCAAGAGGATTAGTTAAACCAAGATTAGTAGCTAAAGTTCCCGCTTTATTTACTCAACAAAATATGTAAGATCATATTATTCTAATTTTTTTGTATGATCATATAAATAAAATAATATTTTTTTATTTTTTTGTTTTCAGAGAAGACTGTTCAGGATTAAATACATTGAAACGTAGACCACCATCTCCTCCCAAACGCCAACAGTCTTGTGAAGATAATAAAAAGTGTCATCAAGTTACTGTTGTTGCTGATCTACATTGTATTCCGTCGTTACAATCTAAATCATTGGGTAAATGGACTACAGATAATATGTCTCCTAAACATAACTTAGAAGATCATATTGGGTCAAATGCAAGCTTTAAAGTAAATTATCAACATTATAAATGATATCATATTCAATAAAAAAATTATAAATAATTATTGTTTTATAGTCAAATTCAAGTACTGAATCGGATACTATTCCTTTTGCCAATGAAAATGCTGGCACAATTAAACAGAGAACGATTAGATCTACGAATGGTTAGTTATTATTTTTATTTGTTTATTTAAATTAATATAATATTTTTCACTGTGTTCTATTTTAGAATTAATTCAACCTATGCTTGCTGAAGGATCTCATTCTATACATTCAACTTCAAGTTATTCAATGCACTCAACAACAAATCAATTTTCGTTAATGCCTCCAAGGTAAAAACAAGTATTAATATTTTATATCCAAATACCCAACAAGTATAATTAATAAGTATTAACTTTTGTTCCAGTCAAAATTTAATATTTTGCAATTATATTAACAAATGTTTTAATGATATACCATTGTTTGAGTTTTAAATTAAACCCAACTTATCCAAACTAGGTATTTGAACTTGATAGAATTTAAATAGTTTTGTTCAGTTTGGGTTTATCAAACTTAAAATAAGTTTGATTTGGATTTAGTTTTTTTTTTTTAAATATCAAGATATATAGCTATACTTATAATCATAGGCGTAGTTAGCGGGGGGCTTGGGGGGGCTTATTAGGCTTAGCCGGTCTGAATAAGTTTGAATCATAGCCTCCCAAAAACTCGTAAATGTCTCTCCCTGGAAGGGATAAAGCCCCCCAACAAATTTGACCCCCCTACGCCTATGCTTATAATAATAATATATTTAGAACAAAAGTTGTTTTATTGTCAATTTATTCAATTACACCATTTAGTACATGCTTATAAATATTGATTTAGATTTTGATGTAAAATTTAATTTATATTTAATTTTTGTCTTATATTTTTATGACAGTGGGAAAAAGGAGCCAGCAGATGTACTGAATGATATTGGAAATATGTTGGCCAATTTAACTGATGAATTAGATGCCATGTTAGAAGAAGAAAAAAGACAAGGTCTCAATGATTAAATCAATTTCATTTTTATAAGAATTAAGTTAATATTTCTTGCCCTAATTATCAAAGAAAAAAAAATGTTGTTCCATCCATCGAAAAAGAGACAATTTTTATGTTCCTTTTTTATTTCTGTGAGTTTTAGGATTCAAATCGCAAAAAAAAAAATTGTAATCTTATTTATGTCTTACTAAATCTGTCAATGTTAGGCTATAAAAAGGGAAACACCAATTGTAATTGTATTCACTCCTTGCTCTTAGGTTTTAATTTGAAATTAGTTAACAATTTTAGCTATATAGCTGATACTATCTTATCTCACCTATATAATAATATAAATTGATATGGATTGGAATCAGTCATATGAATTACAAATATTACAATAACCATAATTAACTTTTTTCAATTAAGCCGTTACTCAAATTAATTTTTGAAATTTTAAGATTAAATATTGTATAATTTCTATGCATCTAAAATACTATATTTGTTACTATTAGTATAGACATATCACCTTAAACGTCTTCCTGTTTTATAATTTTAATCGAAAATATAACTTGTTTTTACAATTTCAAAAACTTTACCTAAGTTATATGGAAACATATTATATTATATTTCTAAATTATTATTTGTAGATAGATATTTTGATTAGATTATTAATTAACCATAGGTAACTTTTGTTTTAAAAGTTAATATTATATACAATACTTTTAGAGATAACATATTTGACTGATTAGAGAGAGGTGCACAGTTATTATACTTTGAACCATAAAGATTTATATTATTTAAATAATTAACGGTGTCCTTGGATAATATTTTATATCTGTTAGTATCAACATAAATGATTTAAAGAACTTTGGTGAAGCAATTTATTTATTTTTATTAGTTAAAAAGTAATTTTTCACTCAAGTTGGGTGAACCACATCTTCACCACATGAGAAATTTATTTCAATGATTCTTTATGGGCATTTCCATTCCTTAGCAAAATAACTTTTATATTGTATCTACAAATAATAATGCAGCTATTAGCTTTTTATTTAAGGTACACCAATTAAAATCATATTTCTCTGCAAATGGGAAAGAATTTTGAGTTTGTAAAATGTTATTTATTGATTAAATAATATTTAGAATCCAAATATTTGTATATTATGGTAGTTTGTTTATAATATAAACTGAGAATAACAATTTTATTATATTTATATACTGGTAGATTTTTATACCACAAATTATAATGTACATTAATAAACAATTTTAAATAATTTATCGTATTTGTCTTAATTTATTATCTCTAACCTGATGTACTTGACTTAGAATTTATGTATATGGATAATATAAAATAATTAATTTATTATTATTATTTTTATTCAATAAGATGGACATGAAGTTAAAATAATATTAGTCAACAGTTATGGTTTAGTTCTATTCAAGCACATCAATTGTCTGTAACTACATCGATATGTTAGAAGAAAAAATAGAAGAATTCAATTTAATTTCTTCAAGTTATTAAATTTTCATAATACATTAAAATACAATAAAATTATACATATGATTATAGGTTTGGAGATTACTTTTTACCTTCATATTATACCTAAACAATAGTTTCCTGCTTATTTTAGAACACTTTTTGAAAAAACATCATAGGCACAATTTGGGGGACTTGGAGGGACTTAGCCCTTCCAAAAATTTGTGTTTAAATTTAAGTATTGAATCCTTCATTAATTATCTAATTTACATAATATGTTAAACGTTGTTTGAAAAAAATAATAGATTAAAAATTGGTTTTGAACTTCGATGAATCAAGATAGATTTACCAATTTATCAATAATTTATATAGAATGAGATCTGTCAAATGAATTGTCTAACAAACAAATTTTGAATAAATTTGCAATTTCGAACTGATGGTTACAATTATAATATGCCTAATAAATAAATGTTATATTTTTAAATATCTAAATATTTCTTAGTTTTATTAATGGATAATCTATGTAGGAAAATTGGTGAGATAACTATGATTTCGGTATTTGAATGGGGTTGGGGGAAGCCCCCCACGGGTCTGTTTCATTTAAAAATATTGAGCCCTTCCAAGTTAAAAACTGAAATTGCGCCTATGAAAAACATACAGACTAAATGTTTAAAAGGATCTAATATAGGGAGATATAATGTTGCAAAGAAGTCCTCTCAGTCATTTAAGTTATTCCTTAGAGAAAAGGTTGGATTAATGTAATAACTGTTAATTGTTGATGTTTCTGAATCCAATGCTAGATAATAAAACAAATAAATTTTCAAGTGCATCTTATGAGATGTTTTTCAATTTTTTTTTTGTGACTTCCTAAATTGGAGATAGATTTAAAATTTTATTAGAAAATTAAAAATCAGTATTATACGTGTTATTTTGGAATTTCAAGAGCAGATCAGGTCACAAAAACCATTTTCTTCGAATCAAGTTAAAATATTAATATTTGATAGTAATTACTATATTAAAGCAATATGTTAAATAATAAAAATTTAAATTGTGATATTATTCAAATAATAGTGTTTAGCAACATGATTTGGTTTTTAGTCCCCTGTAAATTATTATTTTAGTTACTTAAAAAAGAACAAAAAAGTAAAAAATTAGAACACTTGTAAACTATTTTTCTCAGACTACTTGGTGCCCGTGTATCTAATGAATTTAGTGTATAAGCTTTTATTTATGTTTGAAAAATATTTACAACATTTAAGAATGCAATCATTTGTTAAAAAAGTTTTAAGTGGGAACCTATTCAATATAAATTGTAAAGCTTGTAACAAAATACAAAAGTAATATTTTTTAATTAAATCTTAGAATTAAGAACCTACTTAAAACTTAAAATTAATAAGAAACATCTGACAACAAAAAGAATAACATATTTAACAAATCACTTAATTTGAATTTTTTAAAGAATTTAATAAATATGAAACGTTTGATATTATTGATGTTAGAATCAATTTGTATTTATATTATAATTTATTAATATTTTATAGTTTCATCTGTTCTCTATTAAACAAATTAAATTGAGTAGATAATAGGTATAATTAATTTGGCAAAAAAATTACTCAGAACTCACTATTAAGATTATTCTGGCCAAAATACTTACCAAGGTCATAGATACAATAAGACTTATTCTAGAGAACCCAAAAAATAACCTACCTATTTCTATTAAAGATGGAAAATATTTGGAAGGCCTTACTATTTTTTAAATAGATGTATGTTTAAAATAAACAATATACTGTATATTACTGTGGATTTTTTTTTTTATAATCTATTGTCTAATCGATTCTCTGTTTTTGGTGTTATAATGGCTAAAATGCCGAGGTCACTAATAGACTATATTTCCTTTCTTATATGACATATAAGTCAATACCTTATAATGTTATAATTGTTTTTTTTTTTTTTTTGTTTTGCTCATTAACAAGAAATCTATGGTAAGTACCGCAGACCACCGGTTGGGAAACATTGTTATAACCCAAGTACCTAAGTTAATGTACATAGTACTGTTTTATGTTAAAAAAAATCATAATATATAAAATATTGTTATTACTTCATAGTTTCAAACCAATCAATTCAGATAATAGCAAAAATAGATTGAACAAATAATAGTAAAATTAAGTCAATAAAACAATAAAGATAAATACTGTTATTTTTTCCCGGGAATCAGCCTCGTAGGGCCGTAGCCCGTAGGACTGTAGGAGCTAGGAGCCTGGGTCCTGCGCCCCTGCTCTAAGACCGTGCTATGAATTATGATAATTGATAACATATTTTAAATAACAAAATAATATTTTTGTTGATAACAAACATTTTTTAATTGATAACTATGATCGTTTAATCAATAATCAACAGGTTGATTATCAACTACAAGAGTGCATAATATTATCCTGCAAACCGACTCGTAGCATTTTAGCCATGACTAATGAGCTTAAATCAAAATTTGTATGATCCAAGTCAACGGACAACGAGTAAAGAGTCAGCAAAGTCAGTTGTACTGACGACGTATGGACGTATCGATTATGGTATACATTCTGTCAGTATCATAATATTCTGTGATTTTTGACTGGTGTCAACCGTCGTCGTCGTCGTCGTCGGACTATGATTGATGGTTGCAAAGAAATAATTATGATATTATTCATGGGAGTAAGTGAAATTGAAGCGGTCTGCTGATTGTGAACGAAATTTTTGAATTTGTTGCTATACGAGAGAATACCTGCAACCAGTGTTCGTTATACACTTATACCACATTAGTACCGAGGTACGCAAATATTCGCCCGCCAAATCGACTGCGATGACGATGACGTTTTACCAAGTTTTGATCTATTTATCGTACACTATTCTGGTTAATATTTTTATGTCGTATATCGTCGCCGACTACTTTTTGAATGTAACTTTAGACCAGTATACGGGATATGAGCACGTCAAAACTCGATATTTCGATCACATTATCGGTATGTAAATAATTATTCTATACCTATTAAATAATTTATGACGAAGTATATTATATAACTAGTATAACATAGTATATAATTAAACAATAATAATTCAATTTAATATGTAGATATATAATAGTAATAAATAAGTAAGCACTAAATTAACTCGTTCAAATTATGGATCGTCGTTATCAATGCAATACCGGCCCGGTAAAAATTGCTCAAGTTTGCTATAGAATTATTATTTTATTATGTGTTAATAATTAATGAAAATGTGATTGCTTGTTTAAAATGTTACGCGTAACTGTGTAAGTTTCATTGAAAAAAAATATAAGCCCATCTGAAGTTGAATTAAGGTTTTACCAATGTATAATGATATGTAAATATTAAATTGAGAAACATTGCAAATATAAAGGCATTAGTGTATTACTGTATTAGGTAGGTATAGTAGAGACAATAAAGAGGAGTAGGAATGCAAAACATTAGTTTTATGAAATTTAGACACTTGAAAATTAATGTCTGACCGCAGAAGACTCATTTTGGTACCTAATAATAATAAAATCTTTGCCTTTTGGTGTCAATTCAAATATTCAGTGTACAATATAGCGATATAGGTACGCAATCATAATTAGCTTTGGAATGTTGGAAGCCGTATTTTTTTGGTACAAAGATCTTAGAATGTTTTTTTTTTTCAAAAATAACACGAAATATTGTATTTTATTTATTTTGCCAATTGGCTTTATAACTTTTGTACTAACTTTGTAACTAACTACTAAAACGTTAGAAATACAATAGAACATAATTTTTGTTAACATGTAAAAAAAACATAACGTACCGATTTAAAACGATTTGTATACTTTTGTTATGTAAAAAAAAGTATGGGTGCTATACAAGTTGAGCACATAAAAATACAAATTATAATATGTTATATAAACGCATGGTCTCCCATAGGTACCGCTGCGTAACTGCTGGATTGACCATAAACTTCGAGAAATCTTGTGTTGGATTGGTGCCATCGTCGTGCAAAGTCATTATCGTCTATCTAATACGATAGTCTGTTAAACTCGTAAAAATATATCACTGCTTTAAACAACGATTAGCCAACCTCTTTTAAAATTACATATTTTATCTTTATATGTGTAATAAAAGTTGATAGCGGAAGTGATGAACCATAGAAATTGGATACAGCACTTATTTTATTATTATATTTTGTGGATACACAACCACAGTATACTGAATTTAAAACTAAAGTACCTAGTTAAAATAATAGACATATTTATCGTTTTTGACATTTTGTCCGGGAAGCGATATTGAGAGTGTATTACCACAAAAGGAATTTATCACAAATATTTTTTTAGTTTGAATAGGTAGTTTGACATACGTAATTAGAATGAATTCATACGATTGATTTTTATTAAAATTTGGATTGTTTAATTTTCCACGGCCCACAAGAGGGTAGTATTGACTATCACTTGTAATTTGAAATCACTTTCAATGTTCCATCGGCATAACGGCATTATAATTTTTATAGTTCCTACGTCATTACATAATCATGTCATCATACCACAACCACACGCACACCGAATTATTGTTCTATAGTTTTATATTTAACTATCGCAATTTTGAATTTGAATTTCCCTATCAGTATTGTTTTGGAAAACATATATTAATACCTTGTTGCTAATTGGCTGGTTAATAAATCAATTAGTCCAAATGCACAATGTTGGATTTTTTTATCATACCTAAATAATAATATTATATTATAAACTATTCATAAAAATAGAAACAGATTATTATTATATGAATGGTATATTTCAACCTTTGCTTAGCTGTCAATTTTTGTAATAAGAAAGAAACTTTATATAAAAAAAAATTGATAGTTATCCAACTCTGTAGAAAAAAGTTGTCATTGCTTTTTAAAAATAGTATTAGTTTTTAGTGTGAAAATTGAACACATTGTATACCCATTGAAATTATTTGTCTTAATTAAAATATACTTGTAAAAATTGTAATTGTATCCTACAGTAACTGTTTTATAACATATATTTTAGTGGGCGGAGGAACTGCAGGTATTGCTGTAGCTTCGCGTTTAGCAGAAAATGAAGCACATACTGTTTTACTAATAGAAGCTGGTCCTAAAGTATCATTTTTACATGACATACCTCTTGCCACACCAATGTTTCAAAAGTCACCAATCGATTGGCAACATCAAACAGAGTCACAGTTAGACGCGTGTTTGGCTATGAAAAACAATGTATTGCAGGCATAATACCATAATTACCTTAGATTTAATATTTTTCGAATCGATAAATTCAATTATTATTTTTAATATTCATACACGAGCTGCAAACCAACTATTATTCTGTTTTAAGTCTAGTCAATGGCCTTCAGGAAAAGTCTTAGGGGGCAGCAGTCGGATCAATTTCAATATTCATGTTAGAGGGCATATTTCTACTGATTATTCATTATGGCAATCTGAACAAGATTGGACCAAAGAGGATGTTCTATACTATTTCAACAAATATGAAAAAGCTGATAAATATAATAGTACGTATATTTATGTTAAAAAATATATATAACAGTAAGAATTACAAATAACTTATCACTATGTGTCTTGATTTTGTACAAACATTTATGTACAAATGAGAAAAATCCACAACATTAATAATAAAAATATAAAACCGTTAAAAATATTATAAACCATACAACCAGGATCACCCAATAAAAAACAATTCTTCAGTCATCAACCAACACATGTAACACCAATTGCAAAAGCTATACTTGAGGCGGCCGATGAGTTGGACTTTGATACTTCAATAGATATGAACAACGACGGTTTTCATATTCCTAGACGAGATGGTGGTAGTTTTTCGTTGACACCAGTGTCAATAAGAACAGGAGCTAGATTAAGCGCTGAACACCTATACTTAAAATCAAAGAAGAAAAAAAACTTAGTAGTGCTCACAAATGCTCAGGTTACAAAGGTGATTTAATTAAATTAATTTCACAGCATAAAATATTTTAATAGCAGTTTTATTTTTATATTATATTAAAATTTCATTAAAGTAGGTGTTGTTTAAACATAATTATGAAGCAAATGGAGTTATGTATAACAGGTTCAACCAAGTTTTTAAAGTATATGCACATAAGTCTGTTGTCATGTCTGCAGGAACATTGAATACCGCAAAAATACTTTTATTGAGTGGTATTGGACCAGCACAACAACTTAAACCATTAAAAGTGAAAAACATTATTTTTTTAAACAATATTTTGTTCTAAAATTAATATCATACCGACTTTAAGATCCCTGTAATTGCGGATTTGGCGGTAGGAGAAAACTTACAAGACCACATTATTACTGGATTGGACATGATAACTTTACAAAATTCATTGGACTTAACTTTTAAAGATTTTATATCACCAATAAACATTTATAAATACTTTTTCAAAGGAACTGGTAATAGTTACCCAAATAGTTACTTTCAGTTTTTTTTTTATATACAAATAATTTGTAGGTACATGGACACATCCAGGATGTGAAGCTGTTGGTTTATTACAACTGCCATCAGATAAAAAAAACTATTCTATGTCATCCCCAGATTTGCAATTTATGCTTTTACCTTATGGAATATCATCGGATGCAGGTGCAGCATACTTCAATCATTTGAATTTAAAAAATGAGGTAAGTATAATACTATAAATAATATAGAACAAGTAATACTAAAATGTTAAATTTATTGTTGATTTAAGATTTGGAATGAATATTTTCAACCACTTGTGGGAAGACAAGTAATTTCATTAGCACCAACACTATTGCATCCTCAAAGTACTGGATATGTAAAATTAAACATTAATCGTGAACTTATTGTTCAGCCAAATTATTTACAAAAACCACATGACGTAAATGTGTTGGTTCAAGGAATGAAATTGGTAAACAAATTTGTAAAAACCAAAACATTATCAAAATTTGGCGCTATGTTGAACACTAAACATTTTCCTGGTTGTGAAAAATATAATTTTGGATCAGACCATTATTGGGAATGTTACATTAGGCATATGACATTAACATCTTATCATCCTGTTGGAACATGTAAAATGGGAAGTATCCATAGTAAAAGTGTAGTGGATCATTCATTGAGGTATGAGAAGTTTATCCAGTTAGTGTAAATTAGAATTAAAATAACTTTTATTCAATTATAATTATTTTTATTTATGTTTTAGAGTGCATAAATTAAATAAATTATATGTGATTGATGCTTCAATAATGCCTTCCATGCCAAGTGGAAATATAAATGCTGTTGTGGCAATGATAGCCGAGAAAGGAGCGGATCTTATAAAAAAACATTGTTTTCAAAGAACCCAAAAATGTAAAATCATAGATTTCTTATATTATGGTTATAGGTATTGAAATATTGTTTTAAATAAATTGTTATTGCTGTAATAATCGTTTTATATGTATTTGTAATAGTTGTATACTTGAACATATTAGTTAAAAAAATTAATTTTATTTTTACCTTTTTGTAATATTGGAAAATTATTGTTCAGAAGTTTCAACAGTTTTCCCACGTTTTCTGTGTCGCCAACTCACTCCCGTATTCGAACGTCTAGGTACTTTTTGTAAGCTGCTAAATGCGATTGGCTGATCACTTTCATAAAGCCAGTTGGGTAAATCAGAAAATTCTGTACGTGGAAATTGGTAACAGCTAGTATAGTATTTAACAAATGTGATTTCATTTGATAAACATTGCATAGCTGTCCATGTATGATATACCAAAAGTGGAAATTTAGAAGTCCAATATTCTAAAAATGTATCAGGAATATCACCAAATAACTTCTGGGTATCTTGAGATAGTTCTCGAAAATGGTGTTTCTATAAAATAAAAAAATAAATAGTCAGTAAAATAAAAAATGCATCTTTATATTTTACTTAATCATGATTCGTGACTAACTTTATTCCGAAATGCTCTTAACAAATCTCTAATGCTTCCAGTTCTATACGTTCGGTATTTCCTTAATTCTGAAGTTATTTCTTGATCAATTTTATCATGCCAGCCGTCTTGCCCAATCACTCCATCACCACCTTTCTCGAGTTCTAACATTACAGGGCTCATTGAATGTTCTTTTTCTACACGATCGCTAACATCCTAAAAAATTGCACAAATAGAATTCCCTAGTAAGCGTATATGTTTTAAATAAATAAACACCTGAAGAAAGGATAGTAATGTAGAGCTGTCCCAAAATGCTGGATAATAACGAACAGCTGTAGCAGTGGGTCTATCTTCTGGGTTTCGACTTATCATCAAAGATATCAAACGTTTCCAAATTTCATTTTCATTTAATGCATCAAGGCTAAATTATATACTGATTAGTTTGCATTACATAATTTATTAACAAATGTTTTAATTTTTTTACCAAGGGGCTTGACGTTTATCCAATATTCTAGCTTGACGCCACAATGAATCACCAAATGGATGTTTTCCTTTACTTAAGATATAGTAAAACAGACAGCCCATTGAAAAAATGTCAATAGATTTAGTCTTTAAAAGAAATTAAAATAACATTTGTAAATAAAATATTATAAAATAAGGTACTTAATTAAATTATTCTTACCACAGATGCGTTTGTAACAAACATTTCAGGTGCTATCCAGCCATCAGTTCCAGTGACGCCTGAACGTTTTGAAAAAGACATTTTTCCACCCTGTAATTTTTTGCATAACCCAAAATCACTTATCAATGCTCGAACGCTACTAAAACTACCATTTCCACGTGTTGGTATTGACAATAATACATTGTGTGGTTTTATGTCTCTGTGAACTATTCAATTATAATAATTAATATATTAATAAAATAATTACTGGATTATAGTAATTATAAATAATACCTATTCCAAGTGAATGAAGGTGCTGCAGACCTTTAATTGACTGACATAAAATTTCTTTTGGACTAATTTCATTTCTCAATACATTTTTTTCTACATAATCCTACATAAAAATTAAACATTTTTAATTAATAATAATTATAAAATAAAACATAAAATATAAACTCACTTGTAAAGTTGCAGCACATAATTCAAGTGCAATATACCGAAATTGTTTATCTTGTTCTGTACAATAATAACGAACAACGTTAGGATGGTAATCAGATTCTCGAAGAATATGTACTTCTCTTTCTCCAGCGATAAAACACTCTGGCAACAATCGTTTAACAGCTACAGGTCTACTTTCAAATTCCCCTCTACAAAAATATTAATCCATGTTAAAAAAATAAAATAAAAGTCAATATGATATAGGTAAAATAATTACTTAAACACTGATGTTCCTTCACATCCTTTTCCTAAAATTGCATCTGTACGAAATATAATTTTTCCAATACAAAAACTACCATCAGGCAATTCTTCAACTATTTGAGACGAACTAGTATTGGAATAATTTGAACCTCTTGAACTTCCCTGAGAGCTGTTATGGCTATTATTTGATTTATTCTTCAAACCTTTCATCTGAAAGTATTTTTAAATGTTTTAACAAATAAAATGAAATTGAGATCAGAAATAATTGTCTTACTTCTTTTCGTAGATACCAGAACATTAAACTCATCAACAATGTTATCCCGACCATGAACAATTTAATTCCAGCATTGTCTCCAAGTATTTGAACAATAAGCCATGGGTCCAGGGAATGAGAAGTCTGAGTAGATATCGTACTTGTTTGTTTATTGCTATAGTTATATCCACTCATGTTGTGATAATATATTATTGAATCGGTGTTCCCTGTTATTCTCAGTATACCTGTATTTAATTCTTGATTCAGCTGGTAGTGCCCTACAAAAAGGTGATTTATGTTGTAGAAACATTTGGTAAAACAGAATAAATATTTGTTTGCATTACCCAATAAGATTGTATGGTTTTCAACATTTTTAGGTTCTACATTATACTCATTACCACTGTAATATGGTAATACTGAAAAAGAAGTTTTGTCCAATAGAACAATTAATCCTCTATCTACTAATGGATTAACTTCATCAGTGTCTGCAATGGCTGGTAATGCATATAATCCTGTATTAGTATGATGGCCAATGTAAAGTGTATGGCTATAAATCAGATATTTAAAATATTTTATTAAATAGCATTGTCAACTAATTATTAGTGTATTATGGTAAAATAAATATATAAAATTGATAGTCATAAAGACAATGGCATTTTTTAAAATTGAATAATTTATAATTTACTTACAAATAACTAACAGAATTAGGATCTTTTGATGATAATGCAATGTTTGAAATCAAATGTTTTATGGAGTCTTTAGCTATGTTTGTAAGTGGTAATGACAGTAGACTCTCGCCATCGTGTTGATAAACTCCAATAACAGGCGAATCAAATTCTCTTTCCCAGAGTAAATTATTATAACTAATTGGAGGAGATTTTTCGAATTTATCTTTAGGATTAAGAAAAACTGCAAAATTACCAGATGAACTTGCAGCAAAATATGTCATACCTATTTAATAAACATAATTATAGAACTAATTAAAAATGAACAATTAGTTAATTAAAACTAAATACCATGGTTATAATTTTGTTCGTCTGTCATAGTTTTAGAGTTGTAACTGAAAAATGTTACATTCCATTGGCGTTGGTCACTACTTAAATTGTCAACCATCATAACGCTATATTCTATTTAAAAGTTAAAAATTATAAATTATAATTAAACAAATTTAAGGAATAAAAATAAGAATACATACCAGATTTACTCAATAGTATAGATTTTGAAGCAATTGCTGTGCATACTTCACCTTGTTTTTCAAAATTCATAAACGGGTGTTTTTCACCAGTATTCCAATCAATAAAGTACCAGCTATCGATTTTTTTGCCTTTAAGTAATGTACCATAATTATAATAGTTACTTAAATTATTTTATAAATCTTATTCAAGTACAGAATTATTTACCAGAAAATAATATTCCATCTGAACTTCTACATGGTGAGTTAGCAACTAGCTGAGGTATAGTAACATCTAACTTTTTGATTCCTACTTTGTCTTTATTATGTAGTAAATATAGGGAACCATCCCTGGGGTCTGGCAAAAATAATGGCCTGTAATGAGTATAAATTAAGTTGTATAATGTTTGTATTAAAAATTTAAAAATAATAATAACAAAATGATTGAATAGGTACATACGTTAAGGCATCTTTAATATTGGACGGAACTTTGACAGGCGGATCTAACAACAAAATAATAATGTAATAGGTGATTTAATACAATAGTATAAACAGACAAGCATATAAAATCCATCATTTACCATCGCGAAACTTCCACAAAGTTTTGCCAGACCTTTGGTCAACAGCGATGAAAAAACCATCGAGCGTAGATAGAAATATGATTCCTTCATATTGTAAAATATTAGTTTCGGCCAAACTCTTGTCGTCCTAAAACAAAATAAACACTTCATTATATCTAGAGGATGATACGGCAAGTGAATACACACCTTAGGATGGTTGAGGTCCTGGGAATCAACGAAAAGGAAGCCAATCAAAAGTGGAATAGCCAATAGCATCGCCCGGATGGTCAATGCCATTTCTTCGTCAAAAGTTGCGTTTTGAAGTTCACTGTCACTTCAACCGCGAGTCGTAAGCTCATCACCGTCGGCGTACAAACCAACGTTCGGTCAGTTTCATTTTTGAAAACTGTCTGTAACGTTGGCGGTGTTTAGTATCTGAAACGATACGATAACGATGACATTTTATGGATAAACGAAACGACAAACACTAAACAGAATTTCAGGCTTCAGCGCAATTTTCAACAATAATAATAATATTACTAATTGAGTAGATAAGAGATTCGTTGATAATGTCGGTCGGTGGTTCGCCGATCGCAGTGACGCCAAATAAGCAACAGTCGATGGCGTGACTGCAGTTGGGATATTTTTTTATAATTCATTTTATGAGTACCTACCTACTTTTCGGTTATTATACAATTAATACATTCGTGAATCGTAATTCGTTCTCCAGCGGCCAATTGGCAGTTATTGGTGCTTGTAGAAAAGTGAATAAGTTTATACTTTTGTTTTTTTTTTGTTTTACGCTCGCCAAAGAAACTCACATAGTCACATAAACTCAGATGAAAATCTATCTTATACAGTTACACTTTTTACAGACCAATGAATAATTCCCAACTGTTTTTTATTTTTTTTTATTCTACTTTGTAAGCTTTAACCGATTGATCGACATACACGGTAAACGTTCCATACTAATTATTAAGAGTGTGCACTTCACCAATCTGATCTACAATAGGTATTGTATTAATTGTGATTTGCCTGCAATCTGCATATTATATTGAAATAAATAGTTAAAGTGTTAAACAGTTTGGAGTACCTACCAACCATAATATGGAATCCAGATTCAAGCTAATTGTCAATTAGCAGCCGGAATATGATATCTAATCGAAATTTACTATTTTGTGTTTCATTTATTAAATTTTGAACTCGTAAATAATTATCATATATATTATCATAAATAATAAAATATGTTATTCATCGACCTATATCTGTATGACTGTGTTTACGAATCTACGCGTAATTGTGTAAATGATAGGTGAAGGGGAGTCTTATTTTTGTCGATGTATCATATTTTCAAAATTAAATTATAGCAAAATAAAGTAATAATTATTTTACTATTTATATACCTAATCAATATTATACAGGTTATAGTCTAATATAGTCTATATTTATTTTATTACAATATTTTATATGCAATTAAGTTTACGTGAAATTATTATGAAATATTGTAGGTATTAAATATTTTTATTTTTTATTTATTTAAGTATGAATTAATTAACGCAGAGTTGAGAAATGTTTACAGTAGTAAATATTGTAATAAGTTTTTGTTTATTGGATTCAGGATACATACCTTTAGCCCCTTTAGGCTTTAGGTATATTTTGTCTTAGAAAATATTCTTTCCTTAGTTACCTACCCACTTACGTATTAAAATTTAAAATGCTTTCCTGCGATTTCAAAGTGTACCTATTTTATTACTGTAGCGGCCCACGTACAAGCAATCATGTTATACATTATCAAGTATCATATACGTTAATACGTTATCAATATACATTGAATACTTATAGTTAGCGTTATTATTATTAAAAGTTTTAAAATATTTCTAAGTGTAATTGAAAATATTTATAAGTCCCAAAACCACAATTTCTGATATATAAACTGGTGTAAAGACGCTTGCTCTAATTCTTGTACATAAATCACATCTGCTAAAAGCTTAACTCGGACTTTCTTATATAGGCCTTTTCCTCACTTTTCTGGTCAAGCGATGAGCACCGTCATGACCCACAGTTTACGCGTGACTCGTCCTTACAGTCTGCAGATTGCAGTTCATGTATATATTAATGAATTACAAAATTAGCACATTATAAAATACAGTCCATTTAGTATAATGTATAAAAAATGGTAATCCCTGTAAAAAACTATAATAATGTACCTAAATACAAGCATATGTATAATAGATTCTAATATTTCTAACGAAAGCAATAGTTATGACTCATGGTGAGAATTATTATGATAAATATCAAATAATTAATATAAGGTAACTAATGAGAATAAGCATTATGCATTATACTTATTCGGATTGAAATTGTTAATAAAATATATTAATATTATATTATATAAATAAATATGTGCATATATTATATGTATTTTATTAGTAAGGTCGGTGTATTATTTATACTTTAATTTTTTTAATTACTTTAAACAGCTTAAAATATACTTGGGCATGGAAATCTAGAAGTGCTCACACAAATGTATGCTCGAGGGTGCCAAATGAGATAATATGTCAATTGACTTGTCACAATGTCTCGGCATTAAATTTATGGTATAACTCAAAGATGTAGACCTGCAGCGGTTGCGGTTCTCAAGCTTTTTTAATTCATGTACCCCTTGACGGCTTGACCTCTCTCACCACTATTTCACGTACCCCAAACATCAATTTAGAATATAAATAAACGAAAAATAGTTTTTTCGCATACCCTTTGAGATCATGTCACGTACCCCTAGGAGTACGCGTACCATAGGTTGAGAACCGCTGAATCGTTGATAATAAGATGGCCGTATGGGGTATGTTATAAATTAAAATATAATATCAGGTTCAAAATTACCGATTGGTGTATAATGTATTTGTAATTTGTATAACTAGGTATACTACAACTATCTTATTTACAAAAAAAAATGAAACTGTTTGATTAATTACTAATTATTTTTAAAACTGTTTGAATTTTGTTTCAGGCTTGAGCGCTTGACTGCTTGAGTTACAGTTGTATAGGTAACCATCGTATCCGAATGTATACACACTACACACACGCACTCGTAGTTCAATGAGAAATCAATGACTTCGAAAACAAGAGTGGGTAAGCAGTATCTAAGCATGTTACCAATATATTATATTATAAATATTATAACGCATACCGTTTACAAATGTGTGTCACATGTGTTAAAATCGTTTCGTTTTTTTCTCTTTACTTAATTGTATACTTAATATTTTGTTGTTGGATCAACGTGATTTTTACAATTTAAAATTATTTTGACGATGTGGACATTACGATTTACAAGCGATGTGAATAATTAATTAAGTACGAACAATTATTTACCATTTACGACGAATTGGTGAATGAGTGTTACCACACACTGCAGCGGAAGCGGTAGCGTTAAAATAAGTCCGGAGGCACACAGTCTTACCGCCATCGCCACCGCTGCAGTGTGTGAGGACCTTGAGTTTGGTAGGGGAGATACGTTAGAACTTAAAAAAGAAGTACGTGTGTTCATGTATCAAGCTATATCAATATATCGATAAAATTCAGAGAAAAGCCCGAAGTACAATTGGTCTTAGATTTGGAAATTTAGATAGGGAAGGCTTAATTCTGTCCGATATAGCCCTAAATGGCTAAATATAGAGTCCGATAAAATAACTAATTGGTATTAGATTTTCCTATTGTTATCTTATCTACGTTATTTATTATTTATAATATGAAATAATAAGTAAGTACAGCATATGATGTTATGAGTTATGATCATTTTCATAGAATATTTTACTAAAAAATCGCTAGTACCCAGTAGTGATATTTAACATTGATAAATAATAATAACAATGGTTAGGTATGTATTTTTATATAAGTATATTCATTTTTAGCATTTGATACCTTTTTTTCAGTTATTAACCGACGACGCCGCGGGAACTGGTCTCGCATTTTTTTCACAGAGCATTTGATACCTAACTATATAATATAGTCTAACTATGGTACAGACGGTTCAGTCTATACAATAAATAATACAAATTTGATTTTTTATAACAACTTACAGTAATAAATCCGTAAAAATATCGTCTCCGCAGCCATTGAACTGTGCACTATTAATAATTAATTATGTGAATTTTAATATATTTATGAAGATATGCTAAAAAAAAATATTACCTACTCTTTTAACACTAAAAAAGTAGGTCAAACATGAGAAAAAAATGTTTTTTTAAATTTGTTTGTCACCATAAATCATAATATTATGCAAGTACCTGCTATATTTATTATTCAAGACTAAGTATTTGTTAAGTTATTATTGTTAATATATTGATTAAAATTTGAGTTTCCCTCAAATTTACAAAGTATGTACAAAATAAACATTTAAAATTTTCGATTTTAATCCAATCACATTGATTATGATAGAACGAGTTTCTATCTTTTAACATGGTCTACTATAAATCGAGATCACAATGACGTGCTTTTCCCATGAAAAATATAATATGGTACTCCTACAAACTTCCGAGCCGTGGACATAAGTCATTAATCATTACTCAATCGTTCCTTATAATGATTAGGTACGACTCTGTCTATAGATACTCGTATGAGTAATATATATTATATTATTATAATTTATAATTATTTGTTGTTTATACTCTAGTGCATTTAGTGTGACGTCTAATTAATAATATTATTATCAGTTGTTTATTATCATGTCGATTCTTGGCTCCTCGTTACTTGTTAGTATTTTTTAGTACTTGTTAGTATGCCATAATATTGTACCCCGTTCACGAGAACATTCAATTGCACACTGAATTTGTTCTCCGAAAAACCGGTTTTTGTGTTTGATAGTGAGTTATATACTACGTTACTACGGTACTATATGGGTACTTAAAATAATATTATTATTATAATGATACAATATACATAGTATACAGGATGCTCCTCCGGTAGTAAACAGACAATACAAAATGAACCGCTGATGATTATTCTATCATTTCTATCACCATGTATACATAGTAATATAGTACCACTACTACACTGCTACAGCCTACAGTTATAGTTATTTTGTGTGCACGTATTTCGTTCTGTACAAGCTAATATTATAAATTATATAATATAATATAGTGGCGCGAGTAACCAGCCAGTAGGTAGTTCTTTCCTCTCACAACCGATTTCGTCGTGATTCGAAATAATTTTGAATGTGCCCATAAAAAAAACCTACTCTGTTTTGATTCTATAGTTTTGTGGGTGTTCATTTTTTGACCAATATTATATTAAACATTATATTGTGTTCAAATGATAATAATTATTTTTGCATTGAGTGTTCTGCTTCGTGTGGAGTATGAGTGTCCGTCGTATATACTCGTATCGTATCGTCATCTATGGCTGCACATTTTCCTTACCAATATTACGTTTATTCAGATTGATTTTGATCTTTATGTACGATTATTACGAATTGTGTTACATCGGCGGGCTTTACGCCATCTGTCTCAAGGTCCTTAATCCTTATCCATCCAACATCCGCCCATCTTCGTTGCATTATCGTCGCATGGGCGTACCGTTGGCCATATTGTCGTTATGATGATATTATGTAGTATACGAAAAATAAATATATACAGCTGCGCCTTTTGGTTTCGCGCAATCAGTGTAACTACGGTCATTTATCGTTCTATTTTATGGTTGATGTTGTAGACTGTAGAGTACGTTTTTAACATTATTAAAAAAAAAAAACCGAAACAAAGAAATTAAATACTAAACACATAATAATTAATCGCATGTATTGTGTACCTATATAAAATAACCGTATTGTTTCCACTTTTGGTAGTCTACAAATATACAATAGACTTAGTTTCTCAATTAAATATGCTATCGACTAGAACATTCCAAAGTATTATAATTATTAATCTGTATAGGTACACTATGTCACCGTATATTAACCGTATACATCGGATGGTGCATGCACCTGTAGGTACTGCTGCACCGCCGATGCACTGTTTATTATATTATTTTAAATAGTAGATATTATAGCTGTTGATACCAGTTCATGGTCGAATTGTACAAAAATTTTATTATACTTTAATCAACTACCAATTCACCACGTGTATAGGTACATTATGGTATACCGTATACTAGTATAATACCTGCACAGTATATCGTATTCGTATATTATCTCCGTAGTCTGTGGTATAAATACAAACGCTGATTCACCTGTTTATTGTGTTAATATCCCAATAAAATAATAACTAATAATTAATATTATATTAACATAATATCCTGTAAACAGTAAACAAAAAACAGTCAACAGAATAACAGATCAAACAACAACGCTCAGTTATATACAATATGTATATAAAATATATATCTCTACTTGCACGATTGTTGCCGCCGCGGCATGTCGGAAAAATGCACTTATTATGCGCGTATATGTATAGGCCGGTTATAAAATTGATATATTTGTCAATACTATGAAATAAAAAATACCTATGCTGTATAAATATATAGAATACTAAATACATAATATATATATATATATACTATGTTATAATTTATCTGCATCGGCGTCACTTACAACAGCCAACAGGTATATTATGTATAAGTATAGGAGGTGTTTTAGTCTCACCGAATGGAGGTCACCTTGAAAATTTAATTGAATATACATAGGTAATATACGGTTTTAACGAACATTTTAAAATATTATTCGTTTTATATCGAAAATAATACGCAGTTTAAGCTGTAAGCTCGTAAAAGTACGGTTTATGTAGTTTATCATTACTATATACATAGTATATACATTACTTGTTTCATTTTTCGCTAATATAAAATATGGTGATGTTATTTACATTGTCATCAGGTTTTTTTTTCACTGTACCCACTACCCAATATAATATATTATTATCATTTAATATATATATATCCTTATTTACAAATATAACATGAACAGTTTGTGTAGACAGTATTCACTATAATATCTATGTTAACGGATAAATTATAACACGGTAGCGCTATAACAGGTGTATTAGTATTTAGTATAGTTTATAGGTAGGTATGTGGAAACTGATATTTCTGTTGTATTAGATCTAAGATTACTGACTATCGATATTATATAGCCAATGCCCAATAGGTATACGAGTAATACAGTTAACATTAATTATGTGTATATACGTACGCTGAACTAGTACCTATATAAACGAGTTTACTACCAGTTTTATTATATTTAGTTGATGTGTAATAATATTATTAATTATATATACCTGTATATACATAATATAGGTACTATATAATAGGCACACGCAGAATTAGTCAAATATACTAGGGATTGCCACTGGGGTGATTCATTAAGCATGCTCACTCGTTTTAGATTTCGAGCGAAGTTTTTATTGTGTGTGTGTGTGTGGGTTTGGATAAAATGGTTTGATTTATAATTTTGAAAATGGTTTTGAAAAAAAAATTGATTTTAGTTCGTATTTTAAAGAGGTTAAAATTAAAAACTCACCACCTACTTTTTATAATCGGGAAAAACAAATTAAAGAAAAAGGGAATTTTCACACAAATCGAAAAAATCGATTTCGTTTTTTTTTTGTGTAACTTAAAAACGATTAACCTTTGATACTTGATTCACTAAATAGGTATTATTCATTTCAATATTTATTTCAAGTATTTCTGAGCTATTTAAAGGCATGAACAATTTAAACATTTTTTTAGTTTTTAACTATTTAAAATATAATACTATTTATTCGCTTTTTTTATTTAATTATTCTTTTGGCAAAAATTTAGAACTCATTGATTTAACTAATAAACTAAATTAAATTTATCTATTGCTTTTAGCTTGATATTTTTCATATGTTCTTTAATGAACGCTTGTTTTTCACATATTTTCTTTGTTTTTACACTTTTACTTCTGTATTTTATGTATGTTTCAAATTGAACTTGTAGTAACATATTAACGAAGTTATATCTGTTAGGATGGATAGCATAGAATGACATATTTATAGTTTTGATTAAAAATTTTCACAACTATAGGTATATGTATCACTATGTAGCTACCACCTGATCTGCCAGGTACACAGGATTATCATATACCTATACATAGATAAATAATAGCTAAAATATTGTTGGATTGCAAATATTAACCTACAGTTAAAATATTATTGGGCTGGAATTCACCGGTCTCCAACATCGTAAACGAAAAATCGGGCCGCAACTCATTCACAAACAAATATTTAACACAGCGGTTCCCTGCAAACTTTGCACTTTATAAGGGTACTGCGGTTTTATAGCTCATATAATAAATAATTTAAAATGTATAGACATTTTTATTTTTGTTCTGTCTCATGGTATTCACAGCAGAGCGCCGTGGCTGAATTTGGTATAAAATAGGGCCCGTGGAAAAAAATGTTGAGAACCGCTATAGCTTATTTAACACATACGCATAAATAGTGACCCCCTTGATACCTAATATACAGCAGAGACGCAGAGTGTTACCCACTTGATTACCTATCTATATTTTAAACTTAATAATGTTTACTAAATTTCTGCAGAAATTTTGATTTTTTAAGTATACTTAAGGACCATGTTTTAAAATACCGAAATTTTCTATACCATTTAACAATTGGTGTTCTGTGGTGATATACACGTCTATATTTGAATTAAAACTCTATTTTTTATAAATTGTTAAGAAAATTATATGTTGAAAATGTTGCATGTATTTAAATAAAAAAAAAAATTTAACCCAACAGGACACGTCATTTAACTGATATAAAAAATATTTTTTACGTAAATTACCCAACATTTTGAATAGGTACTTAGATAGAATTTTTGAGTACTTTCCTATACTTCTTTAAAAATTCCAAAAATCAGAATTTAAATAAATATACATTATTAAAGGAAAAAAAATTGGAGATTCAGGATTTATGAATTATTTTTTAATCTAGTATAATCTTTTATAAATAATCAAGCAAAAAATGTCTTTACGACTTTACAGCTATAGTTTAATTTATTTTATTATAAAAATTATACGCACTTTAATATGGCGTATACACTAAACCGTTTATCTCGAGTTTTATTAAGTATTTTTTTTTTTTTTTTTTTGCTATAAAACAAATGTACAAATTAGTTGTATACAAACTAATAAGCAAGTGTGATAAAAATACGTCAATATAAATAGCTTGATGGGTGTGAGTGGGAAAATGTTAGTTAAGTCGTTCAACAACACCAGCAGATGATTACGGTTTCGGTGAACATCAACAATACCTGTTGATATTGTATTAATGTATTATTGTATTACAATTTACGTTACATTCAACCAAAACGTCCAAAACCTTTTTTATGCTATTCTTATCTAATACTGTGTACAGAACCTACTACTTTGGTCGAGTTTGGTCTTTGGTGTATACATACAACGTACTCGATACCGGCGCATACTAGTTGCCTTCCAAAATATACGAATTGCCTCCCATCCTTATCGTAAATAAAAAGGTTAATTTACACTAGTTGCCTCCGATGACCAGGTAGTTCATAATTATATACGAGTTTCCTCCCAAAAATTTTCACACTAATTGCCTCCCATATAGAATTAAGAAGTGGTTCATAAACTTCACTGAACAGTTCCACATAAATAGATATCAGACTTGGTAAAAACAATAATAATATAAAAATAATCAATAAAAATAAAACATATTATAGGTACT
>VUJU01000681.1:0-21015 GCA_009835225.1 Aphis craccivora | reverse complement strand
TACACTAGTTGCCTCCGATGACCAGGTAGTTCATAATTATATACGAGTTGCCTCCCAAAAATTTTCACACTGATTTCTTCCCATATAGAATTAAGTAATGGTTCATAAACTTCACTGAACAGTTCCACATAAATAGATATCAGACTTGGTAAAAACAATAATAATATAAAAATAATCAATAAAAATAAAACATATTATAGGTACTACTTATTAAAAATATATAGTGCAGTTAAAAAACATCAGTCAAATAATAAATCAATAATTTAAACAAAATAGGAAGTAGTACCTATTATTAGTCAATAAAATAAATGTATGGTAATAATAATATAATATAATATGGATATAATGGTAAATAATTATTTAAAACATTGTTTAGGCTTGTATTTTATAGCCAATATTTGTAGGTACTCAAAATTTGATATTTTTTTGACTAATGACTAATGGGAGGCAACTAGTGTGCGCCTTTTTTTACTGTATTATGTCAATGTATTAGTGGACTCGATCGAGCAGTTTTTCGATCATTAAAATATTTATTTTCCGTTATAGAAGAATATAAAGATAGGGTGAACGTGTTTGACGAATCGCCCTGTATATAATAGTATGTATAATATACGAAACAGATACGACACAACAAGCGATATATTGTCCACCGCTGCGCTATACACGGCGGTGTATACGTCACTTATATATTATATTTGTGTTATTATTATTATTGCACCTGCGTTTGTCAAGGTATGTCGGTGAAATCGTCAAATCGAATACAATATGTAGGTACCTATATGTATGATATGCATCACAGTGTTACGATTTGAACACTTCTTCTCGCGCCCGCGCCAGGTATACCGAAGAGTCGCTCGTTGTGTATCAATAATAATTACACATATATCTGCATCGAACCGCAGTTTATTTATGCCATTTAAGGTAAATCCGCGTATCGGTCTCCGAGCTCTGTGTATTATATTCGTCTCTTTCTCTCGCCTTTCTCACGGCGAGGTGATATGTTTCTCGACTTGAGCACTGCTTTCTATATAGGTACATACGAGTACGCTGCAGTCGCTGAGGCTAGTTTTATGGCGAACGCCGCCGCGGCTGTCGTAATTTTACTATAACGACGACCCATTTGATTTAACACGTTTTGAAAACAATGAATGATATTATAGTTTCCCCGGATGACACGCACAGTAATATATATGTATCGATTTCTAATCAATGAGCTATAATGGTGTGAGAGAGAAAAACGGTCATGCGAACTCGCCGCGGAAGTACTCTCTCTTTCTCTAGACTTTGAACAATCGAGCGAACAGACGTCACAGAACTTAGGTTTTATTAGCTTCGTCCTTTTCGGATTCTGCAGGTCGTCGTTATTTGTTAGTGCGACACTGACGTATTTATACTCGACTTATGAACCGCGAGCATGCGATGCGACGTGTCGGCTAAAAACGACTAATAATAATTGGTTAGTAAAAAACATACGCGTATTCTGCTGTCACTTTAAGTTATTAGTACCTATATAGGTACGTTTATAGTATAAATACCTATCACTGAATTTGTTAAGGTCACCAAAAAAAATAAATAAATAAAAAAGACGTCAGATTCTTTACTAAACCAACAAGGTTTTTTTTTTACAGTTGTTTACGGTTTTTCATACGCTATTAGTTGCGTTGCGCGCGCATAAAAGTATGTAATATAATATTATATTCACCTTCTACAACTATATACAGAACGAATGATACGACATTTTTAGCTGCTAATTAGTTGCGAATAGTCATTAGTCTTTACTCGCGGTTCTGTGTATATTATGTGTAATTACTTGACGTTATGCGAGCGCTCTTTTGTGCGACGTAATACATATATTAGTATATTACTACTTATAGAGATGCGCTGGTTAATGCGATTTTCGTACATATAGTATTTTAAAAAAAGTGGTCGTCAAAACTAGAGTACAGCTCGCACTATATACTTTTCACGTTCACGATACGCCGCGAAGAATATACCGTGGTCGCGTTTGTTGCTAATAACCTAACCTATATCTACACAACAGTAATACTAATTATAGTATAGTACTAATTCCTCCAAAAAAAAAGGTTGGTTTCCATTTTCCTTCACATTATTTTTGAATAAAATTATGTATATTTTCCTCCAATATTTGAGTCAGTGTTATAGTGTTGCTTTGCATATTATAAAAATAGAATACCTATGGCTAGGATCACATTTTGCCACCCATTATTATTAACTAATTTATTATTTTATTTATTGATTAATGCATTTTTATCGACGTGAGTACTTTTTATTATAATATTAATTATCTTTTTACCCACCCGCCAAATTCAGCGCGTATGATGTATTATTGTATTATAACTATACTTTAAATATTTGATATTTTGTTCTTTCATTTTTAATTTAACATTCTGATAACGAATGACGATTTTATTATTTTATTTATTGGAGGAAAATGGACAGTGGAGTAAAACGGTATCTCGTTTTTGGAAGAAAATGGCTACGGCCCGCGAGGGTGTTAATTGTTTTCCGCAAAATTAATTTATGTTGACTGTTTCTGCGAGAAAAGTTTCCTTACTAATGACTTTAAATGTTCAAATAGATAACGAAATAATATTACGTAGTTGAGATACAAATGTTAAACTTGTATAATATCTAGTCCGAATCGTTAAAATTCAACTGATGAATCTTTACGATCATCTACGCGATTTTTTTTAATATTATGTCACTATATTGGGTATACTTGTATTGGATATGTGAATGTGAGTGAAAAATGTGTACCAGTACCTATTCAGTTGAATAATGCTTAAATTGCTAATGATTAAGTCAGTTTATTATTTTAGAGTGTACACACATGATTGCTACGTTTGCACACGGTTCTTAAGTAATATTTTTTTGGTGGAAACGTCCTTTCACAAAATTACATTTTGGTGGATACGAGAATCGTATATTTTTTAGTTTTTGGCAGAAAAGAGCCACGTCCTACAAATGTGCGTGCACGAGGTTGGGGGAGACGTATAGGTACTATAACCTATTACATACTGCAGTTATCCCGTCCATAGATTCCGCGTTCATCTATATATTTCGTTCACAGCGTAAAAGACAACCACAGAATACTGCAAATATATTATTATATCGTGCTGCGCTTATGTTTTTTTTTTATTTCGTATACACTATATATACGTATACATTTTTGAAAAACAATTTTCTCGAATACAAAATAATAAGCACGTACGCGAGTTTATCACGGCCGCGAACCCGTACATGTCAATAATCAATATATATATATATATATATATAATGTATAAATTATACATATAATGTGAAATGTCTGCTAAGTGTCGGAACAATGGGCGCAGCGATTAGGTATCAGAGTGAAAAACTATAAACTACTTAAATGTATATATTATATATTTAAACTCGCCCAATAAATGTGTAGTGTAACATATACTGGGTGATTATTTTATCGTGAGCCGAGCGATATTCAAAATGAGAAAAACGAGGAATTCCGAAACAGATTTTTCCATAAGCGCATACTGTACTTAACATTTCTACAGCTATATAATCGCCTGACGGTGTTCGTTCTTGAGATTTAGAATTTTTTTGGTTTTGGTTTTTACCGAGAGAAGTCTGGTTCGCGATAAAATAACAACCCTGTAGATAGTATAATATATTATAATATATATAGGTACGACTGACGGCACGGTCGCATTGCTCGCGGTCAACGGCGGAACGACGACGGTATAATAACACATACAGGTAATAGTATTAGTTATTGGGCACGGTCCACGTGCGCACGAAGGGAAAATTGTCGGAAAACAAATACAAGTACACCTATCATTATTGTTGTACGAAAGAGTCGCGCTTGACAAATGACGACAATTCTTGTATTATATACGCATGCAATATGCGCAATTGTCCGGAACAGCTGATCAGTCTGTATGATTATAATTATATAGTATTATACAAGTTTACAACAATATAATACATGTATTATATACGTATGTATACAATTAAAAATGTTTATACTCTATTAGAAACTGAATATTAAGCTTCGGATCGGTATCTCAATTGCGTAATTCAATAAATATTTACGCTCAATTTTTATTTATAGGTAAAGACATTTTTAAACTCGGGAACCATATTAATTCATCCAATTGTTTAGATTTTTATATCATTTACAGAATGTCTTGTTGCAATATAATGTTCTAATTTTTATAATAGGAACCAACTTATTCAATTGTAAATTATAGGTAGGTATTATGCAAATTATTTTTTTTTTTAAGTTTGATATATTTAAAATAAAATTCGATCGAGTAATTTCTACATTATCAAAATAGATATACTACAAGAATTTTACTGCTTAAAAACGCTTTTACAAAAATATGAAATATGTGTTCTATAGTATAGTCAATTATTGTAACCCAAAAATGACTCAATCGAATTTCGATTAGGATACATAAACATTTTCAAAATCGTCATCCGATTAACATTATACACGAAAAAAGAGCGATTCTTATTCCAAAGAAATGAGTTGGTATCATCGCCGGGCACGCCCTACCTGATTGTATAAAACAATCTAAGTGTTTGAAAAAAAAAAAATGCTCTTAAGTATATATTTAAAAGTTTCAAAAATTAAAAACTATAATACTTAATACAAAAGGAAAAATGAGGGCACGCTTGGTAAATCACTCTGTCACAACAAAATATATATAACTATACATTTATATACATATTGTATACGACCATGGTATCAGATCACGTTGAGCGCGCTGTACCTATATATATACGTAACTCGGCGCTGAGTAGGAGGTACCTATACATATAGGTATACCGTATACGACGTATATAATATGTACCGTTACACACCGCACCGGTGCCGAGAGCGCTGCACCGACGAAGTCGACGTGACAGCGGAAATGGTCACCGCCACTGCCACAGATGACGCGTTAACTATATAATATAATACACAATAATATTATATTATATATTGTCTCCTTATGGAAAATGGAGGAATGCGCGACACGGTCGGATGCGAAACTCCACGACGATTTTCCTTTCGTGACCTACTCACGCGACGGCCCGCACCGAAAAACCACATCGGCCTATATAAGTTAGTAGGTGTACGAAACTAGGGTGGTATCCCGTATACACACACACACAAACACATATTTATACACAGAGAATTCGAATAGTTCTTTAGAGAATTAAAAACGTAACGATCGGTATGTAAATGTACCTTATAGTCAAATGTAATTACGACGGTGGTCACATTCGTTGTTTTCCGAATTGTTGAGTGATTATGATATTTTTGAAAATCGAAGTCTTGCGTGAATCCACACCGCTGTATATCTGTTACATGTACCTACATAACAAAATGATAATTAAATATTGTTACTGTCGTGCACTGAAGAAGTGCACAAAATGCTATACGATATAGCTGCAAAATGGTTTCTTGTGTTTAAAATCTGAAAATTAACGAATGTTTATAAGACTCTAAACATAACTATTCATCACTAATTCTGTATAGAATCTATTCAGTATGTTTTTTTCGAAATAATGAAAAAACTAAGTCAAGTTCCATTCCGGTCTGCGATCAAAATTTGATACGGTGAATAAAATATTTACCTATATGAGTATCTAACTGCAGCGTAACGACCTATCTGAGATTCCGTCTAAGACTATTGTATTCAGTATATCATCTAGATTGCTATCGAACGGAAGTCCGTTTTATAAATAATGCGTACAATACAATTATTATTATCGCCGTATTAATAAATCTGCATATTATAGTTACGAATCGCGGACATTCACGTCCTGCGTGTACGTAATGTGTACGAGTATTATAGCGAGGATATTAAACTGTTAGCAGGATAATACTGTGTTGTTGTTTATGCCACAGTACCGTATAGCTACCGCGATGACGTCTGGCAGGATCGCTATTAAAAATACAATAATATATATGGCTTACGATATAATATTATACATTAATCCGTCGAATAATGACGAATCAAAAATTATTAGTATTATCGCGTGGCCTTAATGATAATTTGCATGCAGGTCGACGAGAGTGTAGATTCATTAACCATTCGTATCGTATAAACACATATATATCCACACTCAATCCGGATGTCTACCAATATATCATACGTCGTGTATGATATCCGTACAGCTACGTCCGGTCGTCCGGCTTTACGTTGTATTTGAAACGTTTGAGCTGAAAGTCTGAAAGAAAACCTTCGTGAAATGAAAAAGAAAACAATATCATCGAATAAATACCGATTGTCCGCACGTGCGCATGCGAGTTAACGACCCGAGGTATTATAATACGAGTATTGTTATAACTCATACGATATTAACTCTCATTACGCAGATACATCATAATATACGAAACGATTCACCTAACATATTTCACCATATTTATGAATTTAATAAATGTGTTGCGCGTCAATTGAATTGTGTTTTTGCCGGTGTGACATATAGCCGATGTGGACGCGGGAGAGAATATAATAGTCTCGATCGTAGCCGTGAATATATAGGAAATCTCACGTGACAGCATGAGACGAAGACCGTGAATAAACTGTTTAATATAATATAACGGATGAGAGTATGTCGGACGAAACGGGCGCGCGTCATCATTATAATGTAGGTTAGGACATAATTTGCTCGGAAAAATCCGTAACCATCATTCGATGTACCCTGTCTGGTTATAGGTATAGATATATAGATGAATTATGTATCGGTCGGAGACTGCATTCCAAAATAACCCCCTCCCGCCTTCTTCTAAAAAACTTAACTTTCGAACGTAAAAACAAATCATATATGACTGGAACCGCAAAAATATTTCTATCATCAATACGAAGACGCATAGTAAATGTTATTCTGTCCCTCCGTGCTGCTCATCAAAACTTCAAATACCTATGTACAAGTTACACTCGGCCAATAATATTCGACTTATGGTTATTTATGCGTGATTCTGTCATTATAAAGTGAAATAAAAAAAAACGGTACTGCTAAAAAATAATATATAATTTCTTTTAAATTTTATTATTTATTTTTTAATGACTTAAATTTACATCGAATTGTGAAGAAATATTTACATTTTGTGTTGTTCGATATATTAATAACCGCGTTGTTTGTACGTCGCGTTTTTTTATTACTTTAGGCTTTAGCTCGTAAACGTGTATAGTACCTAATGATTCTAACGAGCAAATGAGTAATGACAATCGGCCGAGAGCGTAGTTTTACATACGTCGTACGTAATTACGGTCAGCATAATGTGAACGATAAATTTAATAATCATCGTCGTAATAATCTTCTTTGGCGCGCAGTTAACCAAATACGGGATATTTGCCTCCCGTCAAACGGACGCCGCCGCGGCGCGGCTTCGCGTGGCAAATTTACATATACCTATATATAGCAATAATAATCGCGCGATCATCGTGTAGAGTCTGAAGCGTAAAATCTCTGGTCGGTGTTTTTTCCATCAAATATTATAATCGCGACGAACGATCGGACGCACAATAAGACCATGTAGTATATATATTATACCTACACCTGCAGCTGAAACGCAATAATATAATATAATATTTAATATATCAGATCTCGTGCGATTGAGTGTAATATGCGATTAACGACAATCGTATACATTATAAAATGAAGATGTTGTTGGACGAGAAGAAAATTATACGACCTCAGATAGATACGCCGCGTTAACAAAACAATTAATAATAATATTATAATATTATATGAATGCCGATTTTCATTTCTTTATATAATGGTTACTTATTAACTTATAAAATACATGTCATGTATACTAATATAAGACGTACTAGAATACAAATCTATTTTTCGATATTTTTCCATTTAGCTTCAGCTAAAATAGGTAATATAGGTACTAACAAAATTACAATGATTAAGTTTTGAAGTAAACGCCGTAACCAACTGGAGACGGATTCTGTACATAGTAATACTTGTAAAAGCCTACGTATAATTGTATTATTGTTAAAATTTTAGGTATTACGCGTCTTTCAGAATTAAAAAATCAAAATCATGATTGTAAATCGTTTATAAAGTAATCATTGTAATTGTGTTTATAAGTATTTGATTTTGAGATTTTTTATTTTTTTATTATAGATATAATATTTGTAATTTATTTTTATGCTTACAGTCGTGGTCGGAAAATTCCTCATAGTAGTCCATTAATACTTATATGTATGATCCACGTTCATAAAAAAAAATACTTCTTGTTTACTCACGTCGCTGTCGACTCGATTGCCATCGATGTACACTCGTTTTAATTAATGTCTCAATGTTATATAATATATAGTATAGTTGTAGATGACGAACGGTAATTTTTACTGTATTATGTACGCGTTATTGTTTGTGTGTTGGCCGAAATGCCTGTAAGGATGCGATTACCGTCCTTCGGCCATAAGTCACATGTATTCTTCTCGGCGGCCGTATGCATCAATATACCTTTACCTTTATACGTTTGGTCCGTTTGGGGGTATTAAAACATCATCCGAAATCGGATTTAATGTCCCGACCGTCGTCCTAGTCGTGTTACTAATCATTTTTTAAATAAAATTATTACGCGTAGTGGTTTTCGGGACTACGCGCGAACGGACGATGGCGGTGACGAGAGGACTTCTATGTAATATCGCTTAAATCGCGCATCTGCAGTGGCATATGGGAATATCATTTGATGATCTATACGAAAAGCATAATATAATATTATGTTATATTGTTATAAATCATCGCTAGCCACGATATGAGCACAATAACAATAATGGGAGTCGAGTATATACGCCACGTCAGTGTAAACATTACGTCCTCGTCAACATGGCAAATAGAGAGCCATATATATACGTATATATATTATAAAATACGTGTGCACTTGATGTTATTATTATAATATTATATCAATTTTATATGTACGATGTATATAAGTACCTATTTTCGTTGCGTGTTATGTAAACGATTTTCCCACGTTCTCTTTCGGAAACGTTTATACTTCAAAAAACGATCGTCAAGTCCGTACCCACTACAACGCTACACACTGTAACTGCAAAATATTATAATATATTTTGTCACATTTTAATGATATACATATCATGCTCATCATATTATAATATATATATAATATATGTATAGTTGAGTGTATGACGCAGAGCACGCGCCTGGTCGCATTGACCGCGTTCAACGGTAAACGCCGTTATATAATATATATTCGAAAATTAAAAAAACAAAAATAAAATACCGCGATACAATATTTTTAATAACATCGACGACGACAGTCGTTTAAAACCACATTTAGTGCAAAACATTCACACGTCCATAATGTGTGTGTGTGTTTTTTTTTAACGTTTTTGAATGTCAACACGCGTTTTTATTTAGTGTTTATAACTGAAGAATATATTTCAGAAAATAAATGTCATTGCTATTATAAAAATTGGATTTTGAACGAGTATAGTTATATAAATGCTTAGTTTCAATTTCAGTATAGAAAAATTTGGATGAAAGATATGCATTGGCATTCTACTAAATTTTGGTTCACTATTCCGTTCGTTTAAACTTAAAAGTTAAAATGCTAAAATAATTAATACGGCTAACATACCTATACTTTTTAAAATCCGATTTGATGTACACAAGCGCAGGTGACCATTAACCGTGAATATCAGTGTACTGGTGCGGTATTATTAATTACAATATGGTTACATTATACATTTATACACACTCGGAATCTCGACGATTTATCATTGGCCTGCGAGTTGCAACACTCTAGGGCTACAGACAATTTGATTTCTCAACGACATAAGCGCGTGATGATTGTTATGTCGAATCGCAATAAAAAATAAATTCAACTTTTCCCCGTTTTCGGTCGATTGTAAAAACAATAACGATTAAGGTCACCGCGGTAGGTACATGTACATTGTACATTATGTACCTGCATACTAAAGTGTTACGCAACGTTATTCGTTCCCTGCAGCATTACCTCCGCGTTATTATTTTAAAATGTAAATAAAAAACCTGACTTTAGCGGTGGCGCACAGAATAGGTATACGTCCAAACGTCGATACGATGGCTAAAAAAGGGAGGAAAATATTGTCGTCGAAGCAAAGCGCGTATGCTCGTAAGTTGACCGTGCGAAGAGCAGTATAGAAGCCCGCGGGAGACTTAAATACCGGGTCGACCGCGATGAGTGCGATGGATCTGGAAGTCTTATCGCGGCTTCGCATAAATAACGCGATCACCTCCACGCGGGATGACGGACGGACGGCGTCTCTGTACAAACACGTCTGAAAACTATGATAGCGGAAAAAAAACGAAAAGCGTTACCCCGTCACCGCGGTTTTAGTCGATGTTTATAAAATAATTATTATTCCAGAGTCGGATCGTTGTATTTTGAAATTTTCGAATTATTTTTCGGTGTGTTTTGGCGGCATTTCAAAACCAGGATAACGATACGTGTACGTGTATCGCAATATTATGATAGTGATATATTATAACATATTACGCGAAGTACAAGTGCGCGCTATATCACAATATCGTTCTATCATCTGTATCGTCTATCATTATTATAAAATGTAGGAGATCGTAGACGCGGTCGTCGCAAAACAATGAACTACATTATGACGTACATATTATGCGTTTATACACTATAATATTGCCCGCGTGTGTCCGTTATATTGCCATTATATTGTTTTATTTTAGCCTACTTTCGTCGGTCACCCTCTGCACCTTCGCGTGTTATATTATATGAGATATTGTGTGTAATATATTATATATATATATATTATTATGCGCCGCGTGTATATCGCACACGTCGTTATTATTCCGCATCGGCGTAATCGGCCGTTTTACGCAACGCAATGCACCTACGAAAATTATTCTTAATTTTCTGCACACACTATACACACATTGTTCGCGAACGTTTTATTGTAAACATTGTATTTATACGAAGATTACACAATATAATAATATTATTATGCCGGTTGCAATGCCGTATAATACGTATTCATACAATAATATATAGGTACTATATTATATATATTATGCGTTGTGCTGCGTTTTCGATTTCAAACGAACCGCCTCCGCCGCCAATAGCCCACACTAATTGTGTTTCGTTTCGTTAAGTTTATACTCGATATACGCTCACACACGCGTACCTATTATTTTAAAAAAAAAGTAAATAGGTATTAAAATGAATTTCAAATTTACGAGATCGGCAAGAACCAATATTGTATAGAATATTGTATAGAAGGACCTTTGTATTTGTTTCGGACTTAGTGTTTACAGAAATTCTATCGAGAAACCGTATTTTTGGATACGAAAACTACTATAATATTATATAGGCAAAAAAATACGCACAACTTTTAGACTCAAAACCCTAGAAAATCGTAAATATATATAGGTACGTCGAAAAAAATTATACAACTCTATTAAATTACTACATGTACGGTATTTCTCATTCCTAGTCTTTAGAATATTTAATACGAGTGCAGTGTAATGCAGAGTACAAATACTCAATAATTCAAAAAGTATCAACAACGTTTCGAAAATTTAATATAAATGGATCTATAATAGAATAATATATTATAACGTATATTATTTTTGACTTAATACCTAATAAAAAATTGAGCGAGATATGTTTGTATCGATACATTTCCAAGTATAACTCAATATATAAAATAAAAATATTTTTTTTTCATCAATAACCGTTCTAATATTTAATTGATGCGCCTCCACAGTGCACATATTTCACTTGTCACTCTTCTTACATTGGCTACAAAGTATGCTTATATATATATGTATATCGTCTATCAATTTACATTTATACTAGTTCGAAATCTGATATTTATATACACACATTGGGTCACATAAAAAAAAAAACGAAAAATAAATTGTCGTTTAGAAATCACAAGTTAATTTAGCGGTTTCAATATCAAACAGAAGTGTGAATAACATCACGAACATATTAGTGTATAAATAATAAAAATCCTGCAATAGGTATTTCGTTTCGGTACACCGGAATTGAAAATTTCAATATGAAGATTCGTCCGCCGTTAAAAATATAATCGCCCTGTATACACATCGTCACGGCGAGGACAGCTTATATTATAATATGCGTCGCCGTATACGGGTTCGGGGTTATATATTATTATATCAAACGGAATTATAATAATTTATAGTGGGTAAAAATAACTGGAAGGTTCCTAAAATATAATGTATTTATTTTATTAAACTTTTTATTCTTACTTGTGTTTTTACGGTTTTTAGTATCCGAAAAAGGGAGATAATTGTTTGGGAACGTTCTCACATTATAATATGAATTGCATTACGCAACCTTAAAAATAAAATAACAATACTGTCCGCGCCTAAACAATGTATGCACTAATTGGTCTCCGACCATCATACCGATTAATGAAAATAACAATTAATGGTTTTTAATTTAGTTTTATTTTATTTTTTTTTGTTTTCAGTGTTCTTCGACGAGAGAATTTGCCGAGCGGACATACAACGCATAGAACATTACACACAACCATTACTCCTGCTGCAGACGTGAACAGTTCTTTTTTTTTTTAACCGATTTAATATGTTATTAATTATTTTTTTAATTAATTTTAGTGTATAAGATATTACCTATATTATTTTATTTATAGAAACGATAAAGAAAAATACGTATTCAACATACGTCATGCTATATACTTATTACATATATGTGTGTTATGCATAATGAGTACCTATACTAAACGCACAGACACTTTTTTTATTTTACGTATATTTTCGTCGTTACTAAATAACACTCGTTGGTTTGTAGCCCACACGCGTCATAAGTAACTATAAACGCGCATATATATGTTATTGGCTATTGCATTGGATTTTTTTTTTTACGGTTTCATTAGAGAGGTTTTTTTTTGTATGCTGAAAAAAAATTATGAACTCGACCTGCGGACACCATAATTTCAATTTTACGTTAAATGTATATACTTAATTATTATTATTTTATCCAAAACAACAACGTCTGACACGACACTATTGTTATGAAATTCGTGTTGGATAAGGGAAAATGCGAAAATGTGTAATACGTACGTTTAATTTGTCTGACACTTGTTTTGTTTTATTATAGTACAGCCAAAATGTCCATGAATAATTTTTCTTGCGATGGTATAATCATTTTCTTTTGTAGATATTATTATAATAATGCGTACTAAAAAATAAATTTGTTATTTAAGTACGGTTTTGCTCAATAATCTTCTTTTTTTATTATTATTATATTATTTCTGTTTTTTATTATTATTATTATTTTTTTTTTTTATATACCTAACAATAATATTAATTTTGATGTGTTTACGTCTTAAATATATTTACACGTTGAGAGATAATAATTACTTAATTCAATAATAATTTTTTTCATGGATAAAATTAGGTACATTAAATGTTGACATAAAAACGTATTTTGCAATGTGTTGACACGGAAAATACTTATTTTTGCAGTTCGTTTAAAAGTATGAAAATGTCTTGTAGTTTTTACCCGACGTGGGTACATCGACAAGACTGAGATTTTATACTTTCAAACGACGTAATATAACGGTCAACTGAAAAAAGGCGCAGTTATCGTAAAAATTACTACAAACGCGTAGTGCGTTTAAAAGCGAAACCCGAAAATATCGTTATTTGTCTACTTTGTAAAACGATATTTTCGTGTGGTTGTAGACAAAATAAATATTAAATCTCCGTGATGGAAATAAAAGAGCATTTAATATCCGGCCGTACCTACTGTATTTAGGTATAAATTATTATTATTATTATTATTATTATTGAATCGACGACTGATGTAACGAGTAGGGATAGCGTGCCATTTTTATGCTTACACAAAGAATGGTATTTTTTATTATATAGATTTTTATTGATTAATATTATTATTATTATTGTGTATGACTTAATATAGAAATGCTGTTATTAAAAATATGTTAAATAAAATATACGATTTTACATTGACATCTATTTACATTTGATTTTCAATTTTTTTTTTACAAACTAGTCGATAAAAAAAAGTATCAGATTTAAAATATTTGAAACAATAGGTTAATATGCATCATACAGAGTGGCGTACCAAGCTTACTCACTCCTTATTTCCCGAATTTCCATAACCATACTTCATTTTCTTTAATGAGAACCAATCTTTGTATTAGAATAGATTTTTTTTTTTTTTGAAAATGTTAAGATATTATAGATAGATTAATATTTTAACGAGTAGTTATAAGTACATGAAGTTAAATCATTCAAAAACCGTGCGAATATCACTTTTAGATGAGCACATCAAAATTTTCAAATAAGTTATCTGACAAAGAACAATTTAAAAAGGTCGATTCTCATTTGAAAAAAAGAACTGCAGCACTGCATGGTACTCCTTAAACGGTAAAAAAATCTAAGTATTTGAAAATTTTTTCCTTGGGTATATATTTTAAAAGTTTAAAAATTCATAATTTGAATATATATATATATATTATTAAATGAAAAAAATGATAATGAGTATGCACGGTGAATCGCTCTGAAGTGTATGTGCACATTGCACGTATATATAACCTACATACGAATGTATATGCATTAAAAATAATAATGCAATGTAATAATTGGCAAAAATGTGAGCAGATACTATATAGGTACTTATGTATAATGGTTTATTACGACGTGTACCTCATAAAACCAGACGAACCATGGCGGTGGACTGCTGCAGGTATATTATATTATAATTTAATGCACTATCCATCTCGAGTCTTAAATGTATGATATAATTGCAATTATATTAATTTTATCATGACAGAATCAATTGTGTCGTTATAACGACTAATACACACGCGACAGCCGTGATATTGCAAAATAGAAAAATCATTCTCAGTAATCCTTTTACATTTCGTTTCATTCGTGTCTGCGGCTCGGCGAAAACAATTTTATGTATCTTAAGGAGTAAATTAATTTCATAAAACATAACGATATCCACTTATTATATATGAGCTAGTATTGCAAAAACAGCACGCGTCAAAGTCGGACAACGCATTGAACTGGAATTAGAAAAAAAAACAATTTCAAACATCAAATTATACTGTACGAGTTAAATTTAAATGACCAGTTTATAAATCTGCAAAGTACACAGAGAATATTTTAACATATTATATTATAGCTACCTACGAGTCAGTATTTAGTGGTGACATAATAATTGTTAACATTGCGAGAATTTTAGCTTAAGCCTTAAAGTGCACTAAATCTACTCACAGGAAAATATTTAAGTGTACGAAAATAAAACTGTATATTATACTTCACCAAGTATCATATTCCAAGACAATATTATATGATTACTTGTAATTTGCATAGTGTGTGTTTCGTATAGGTAGTTTCAGTTCGAGCAGAATATAATATATCAATATGTACCTACCTACCATGGGAAAAAATCTCGAAAATTAATTTTTATAACATGCGTTTATATTGTTGTTGTTATAAATTAGAATCGAAACCTCAAGCAAATCCGTTTAAAAAAAAAAAAATCGCGGTAGGTACCTAGTTATTATTTTTTCTTGAAAATTCTTGTAAAAAAAAAAATATAACGGTGAAGGTTGAAAAACATATTTAAAATCAGAATAAATTGACGCACATTTTTAACCAATATAATAATAATATATTATCCTTAACGTCAAACATCAAGAACAATATCAAAATGTTAGACTCAAATAAAGAGTATTAAAACTAATATAGCGTATGTACATTGTACAACCATATAATATTAATGATTGTTCCCATATGTATTTTAGAATATAAATCATCATTGTTCACACATGATATGCAATTTTTATAATATGTTCGACGAAAATACGCATGTATTGGGGTATTCTATTAGCAATATAATATTATAAATGTAAAAATTAATAATGCTTAAAATATTACATTATAATTGTTTAATAGCGTAATAATTATAATAATTATAATAATAATGCTATTACTTTTTCAAACTACTTACTTATTAACTATTATATTACTGCTATACTGCTGCAGTCGACCATTTTATTCCGCATCACCATAGTAACTTCCTAATTCAATTTATATTTCTTAACCAATAGAAAATTCAAAAAATATAAATTCAAAAACAAATATGGTTAGAAAAAAATGTTTGTACACAATCTTGATATTTCTATTAGTCTAATCATAATACTATTTAAAAACATAGTTACGTAATAGAAGTTTCTTCAAACAAAAATATAAAACTTCATGATCTTTATGATTTTTTGTAATAAAATTAATACTAGGTAATCGAAATAGTAAAAAAATGTTCTTCACTTCTCTATATCAATATCATCAAAACCAAAATGAAAATTTTTACTAATCTACTCTTTCAAGTTTCACTTACAGAAGATTAACCCAGCAGCCAGCACATCAATCGCCACAATAGGATTCCGAAATCAAACTTAAAATGAATTAATTTCCATTTTTTTCTTTTTTCAATGCAAAAAACTCAAACCAAATCTAGGTACTACGATTAATTAAATACGATTATAAAATTATTTAAATCCCAACGTTCTATATGGCTACGGATTACAATAAATAAACAAAAATACATAATATTTTGTGTGACCTATTTGCAACATACCACGATATAATTTTGCGGTGGCCGAGGCACCTATTGAGGTTTTTTGTAACCCAATTTTTGTTATCTATAACAAAATGTGATTCATGAGATATAATTTTTCTTATTTCGATGTAATAATATTCAAAAATGTGAGACAAATATACTTTTGCTACGCGTTCATTTTTCTGTAGTTTTAGGAACGATATTCCTAAATGAATTTAGTTACACTTTTGTTTCGTTGTCTACTACACTGACGCCACTGTGAAAGAACTAACAGATTATTATTTAAAATTAAACATTATAGGTAATTGATTATTTCAGTGGTTTTCAATATTTTTAGGACCCCTATTCGAATTTCCCCCTGTAAATCTATCACGATTCACATGATTTTACTTGTACAAAAAGTAGTTCTAAAAAATGGAAGTTTGTTTATAACTGTATACTATACATTTTATAGGCTTAAAATAATTATTATTTTACAAATTAATTTTTAATATTGAGACGTATGCCAAATGTGTGATTGTTGATTGTGTCGATTGGTTGATAACTGCACCTTATAATTATTTATATAGTATAAAACAAATATAAATATCTTAGAATCTATATAATTAAAAAAAATACTCACGACCCACGAAAAATTAACTTACCTACGGCCCACAATATTTGAGAAACGCTGGATTTATGTCATATCGATGTACAATTATTAAGATATATTCTATGTGGTTCGAAAAAAGGCATTTTCGTCGCATTCGATGGCTCTTGCGTAATCATTACATCATTCTAATAATTACAATTTATAGGCAATAGGTACCTACTTAATAGAAAATAATAATAACAAAAATAAACGCATCATTCGCGTGTTATAGTGATTCGGGACGCGCGTGATTTCGCCTTTTCGACTCGCATATAAATATTATGGGCGAGTAGTTTACCTCAACATCGCATACAATGATACAATATTATAATATGTAATTATATTATGATTGGCCTATGAATATTTTTCTCTTTCACTGTATTTATTCCTGTCTAACTATTATCTGTTATTCAGATGCATATATGTACATGTATGCTTGTGCAAGTACAAAACCAGTGTCGGACCTATGCGTAATGTCCGCGAATTTTTGTTACCAAATGGCAAACTGCAACGTTCCGCGTGCCTTGAACTGCATTAGTAATTATACCCACTATTACCGTTTTACGAACACATAAATTATATTATACAGTTGCAGTTATTGCATTTTAGCAACAATACGCGTATAATTATAATGTACGGGGTGATTCAACAAACATACTCTCCCCCATTTATTAATTTATTCACATTTTAATTATTTGGAATTTAAAAATATTGTATTTCTTTTTATTAAAAAAAAAAATGAAAAAAATACAATCTGTAAATACATAATACGAAAAGTCAACTAATTATTACTGTACAATAAGTTTGTTAATACGAAAGAAAGTAGAGTTCATTAATGACACTACTTCAAAAGAAGGTACTATTATATTTTTTTAAAACAAATACCTAATTAGATAAGTAGATTACGCAATCGCAGTGACTTTTAAGCAGGAAAATAGAGAGATTTATATTGATAAGTCTCCAAATATACTTAAGACCATATTATATATTCTAATTCTTGAGATTTTTTTGTACTACTTAAGGAGTACTCTATATGGAGGTATAAACTTTGGTTTTTCAAATGAGAACCTCCTTTTTTACTGTAAATTGTTTAGTGGATATAACTTGTTTTTTATGTTAAAAAAAATTCAAACAAAAAATTGTTCAGTTATTAAAATATTTATATTAATTAAAAACTAAGGATAATAGTCCTCACAAATAATTTAATAAAAATATAAAATATGTATGATTTATCGGATCTAGTATTTATAATGTGTATGGACCATTTTTATAAATTGTAAATATTGACAGATTTAGGTAAATTACTTAATTACCCCCATTAAAATTTTATTTTGATACGTTAACATTTCCAGGCAAATGATCCGCTAAATAATTTCAAGTATAAAAGGAGGTTTGTAATTTTAAAAACAGAAGTTACCTAATATCTTCATAACAGGATATCCCTTAAATAATATTAAACTACATGCAATAACTTTTAAAAATTAGAAAATATGGTCTTAAAGTAGGAATAATAAAAGTTTTAAAAATTTAAATTTTGAATAACTGCGTTTTCGAAAAAAAAAGGGGTTAACGTGTTTAACCAATCACTCTGTATATATTATGAATGCGCTACAATAGCCAATAAATCTGCTGATATATCTTATACCCGAATCACATAATCACTCGATCACAGGAAAACAACTATCGATCAATAATAATTATAGCATGGTAATCATTATTATAAATTATAATATACATAATATATAGGTTAGTTCACTTTTACCAGGCGTATTTTTTAATACTCTATTATACTCTTTCTACTTATACATTGTTCAATAACATTTTTGTTTACAATCTATATACTTGACTGTGAATAATTTAATATTATGTTGGCACTTGCAGTGCAGAAAGACCTTCAGCAATATAAAAACAATACGCTACGAAAGCACACAAGTATATACCTAATGTTATGTAATACGTGAAAAGTGGAAAATGTGAATAAAGAGGGTTTGGTACAAGTCAAGACTTCGTGGCATTTATGTACTAAACATGACGTAGGTATTATAATACGGCAAAACATATTATGTCGAATAAAAGGGTTCTTTCGTGTCGTTCCAAGAATGTGTCAGCAAGATTTTATTTACAGCGATTTATACGTCGTATAATATGTATATAACACATGTGTATAAAATGAACATGAAATATAGTGACCGGGAACACCTGTAGTTGCGTTTAAGTGCGTTTTTGTTACATGATTATCATTAGTTTTCGTTGACAATCGTTTTTGCAAAGGATAAAATATTATATTGGTGCATTTTACGTATTATTATTTATACACAATAAGTTTATGAATTTTGTCAAAAACGGATGACAGGCGTAGTTTCGACAATAAAATGGGTTCGGCTGTTTTGGAAAAAAATATATATATATAGTTAGTATATAAGGATCATAAGGGGTCTGAACGTCGATGGCGTCCTTGAATAGATCTACTCACTGCGCGTATTACTCCCAAATCCTGGTGCTTTTGTACTCGTTATATACATATAATATAAATGTAATAAATGGGTAGTGGTTACGATGACGAACTAAATAATAGATATATATATATATACCTTTGTGTATGTGATATTACGACGCTCATTAGCCGGGGAACATCTATTCGAATAATGGGTAATATAAAATATTAATATATAATAGTGATAAATTGTAGGCGCGCGACGTTAATAAAATACTGGGGACGCCGGATAAAGAATAGAGGTGATGAATCTCGCACTCTCGTACGTAATATTAATAATATTATTATGTTCGTGTATAAATCATAATATCATATACTGCTGCAGTATATGAGATCGGACGTCATTAAAACTCGATAGCTCGTCCCGTGGGTAATAATAACATTGGTTTTTTACGCGTCTGCAGACACGCATAAATATGGTACAATATAATATACACTGTAATACTGAACTTTAAAGGTACCTATACATAGTATTAATTATTTACCTACATAGATGGGTCAACGTCAACACGCTCATTGCATAAAATAATTTATAATCATATACAATATATATACTAATTGCGTGTAGATATACCTTTAAAATATACGTAAACGCTATATACCTATATTATACGAGTAGGTATGCGGTATATAAATTCGTACAAGGCGATATCCGTGATTAAAATTTCATGTATGTATTGTTTCGACTTGTAAATGCATTTTTATTTTCGAAACGGCCGACGGTAACTACACATTAAATGTATCGTTCACAGATTAAAATAAATAACGGACGAACGGATGTGCGAGATCATATTTTTATATGTATTGTATATTTGTATATAATAATATAATACCTGTTGCCGGAGAGACGCTTGCATATATAGAACTCGTAACGATATAATATCACATATTGTACAAAAAAAATTGAAAATAAGTGAAAATGATCAAAATAAATATTATGATTTATACCTACTCTACTACTAATATGTATATTGTATATACGATATTATTATTTTTATTTTTAAATTCATAGCTACTAAATATAAATAAACCAAAGTGTATACAAATACACAAATGAGTTTTAAAAAAAAAAATATGTATCAAGCATTTTACACCCCTCCTCCAGGCTCCCACCATTTATAAATACGCGTCTGAATTGATCAGGACAAGTGGCCCAGTCTAATAAAAATTTCTAGTTTCGCCCTAGTAATGCCCGTAAGAGAGGAGTGCACGGTGTTCATAGAGAGCACGGGTTGAGGACAAAATTATATGTATTTAACCTTCCTC